>JAOALB010000247.1:0-16563 GCA_025331125.1 Mycogone perniciosa
CCTGCTCTGAGGCCAGAAGCAGGCATGGGGAGGGGAGATGCTTAACGCCACGATGGTACCATCGTTCCGTCTCGACCCTACTAGGTCTAAGGCTTAAGCCACACGACGTTTCGATGTCGTCAAATGGTTGGGCGGTTTTGGGTCCAGGGTTGCTGTGCTTCGTACAAAGAACCTTGAGAGATCCGACGTATCATTGGTCGTATGGTACGGAGAAGATATTATGCATATGTGCAGGCGAGCGTCCCTGCGTCGGTATTATCGACACAACGCTGTCCCGTTCATGCATATGCATCGTTAGTAAGCCGAACGCATTGTATGAGGGTTGTTGCTTTTTGCTGTATTCCGTACTTATGTACGAAGCATTCTGTATGCCATCTCGATTTCCTGGTCCTCCAGTCAGCTTGTGACCCAACGAATGCCAATACAACGCAAGCGTAATTAATACTCCATGGGGAATCGTGGGCTGCACAGATTCGGAATTCAGGGTATCCAAAACAAATTTCAACAAGAAAACGTGGTCGTGGACCTATGTTATGAACTTGCAAGGGCGCGATGCTTTGCACAAGAGCCGCAATGCGCCCGCCCACAGCCAGCTAAGCTTATTAGTTCCCGAGAAAACGCGCGTGGATGTTAGTAATATTGCAGTTATCCGCGGGAAACAGAATCCAATGCTGGTTTAGCATGCTGACAAGGGAACAAGACAGAACTAGCAATTCTACTATGAACTACTCCGTACTATGACGACACACTACCTAAACTAAGTGCCGTGAGACAGCACGTTTTCTAAACGAACTCGGTCTGCTAGACGGAGACGCCGTTAGTGTCCATGAGGCAGTGTCCTAATTTCGGTAGTAGCCTCTAGTGCGATTGCGAGTCCTTTATCACCAAAGTCCGATATTGAAGGCTCCGAGTGGCGCCTCGCTAATACCTCCATGGTTAGTTGCAGTATGGAGTGCTGGGGAATCAAGATATGTAAGCGGCATTTGCCCTTCGTAAGCCGTAAGGCTGATGATACGAGTAAGGACCCTTAGAGCGGGTGAACTTTTCGACTCAACATAGCGGCCAGCCCACTAAGCGCAATAAATGTCGACACGCTCTTTGGCTGCCGCGCAAACTTGCCTCCGCATACTAACAGCGGTACAAACTTGTGGTGGCGTCAAACAACCCCTTAAATAGCCAAAGCTAGCAAATTCCGACAGATATCCGACATCATTGGGCGCCCGTTGCAAAGGCCGACTTCCGGGGGCGGAGCGCAGCCTGGCATCCGAGCCCAGTCTTCAGCAGACTGACTTTATGAATGTCAAAGCATGGTGGATGAAAAGTGCTTGAGAGTTGTTTCTAGAAAAAAAAGCGGATCATGCTTGGGGCTCGCTTCGACTTTGTAAGCGCCGCTTGACGAACTAGCCTATTACAGTTGCCATGGAGCTTTTGCTCCGGTGCCTTTGATGTGGTGTTCGGTTCGGTTTGAATCAAATTGTTTGAGCAACAAAGCGGAATGCGGCTGCCGTACGCGATTTTACCTGTCAAAATGGCTCACCTTTGTCGTCTTCATTGCCTGTCACCCATCGGCGAACTGTTCCCTGTATGCTTTGCCCTGCGAATCCTCTGTAGTCGCATCGGAGGCCTAGCCTTTGTCCGTCTGATCTCGTTTCAGTCTGTCGTGGTCAGGGTCCGGCCATATCTCCGTGCGAATGGGAGCAACTGTTCAAACTCATTACGCGATTCCGCCACCCGTATAACATTCGATACCCAGCCTACCTCCTGAAGCCGTCACTTGCTCGACAGACAACACCACTTATTCCCGTCAAGCGGGTTCAGGATACGAATCAGGATCGTCTCTCTCATGTTGTCAATGAAGAAAATCAGCTTCCCCTGCTTATCCCTCAACCCTTTTCTTCAAGAGCGACCGACAGACAATCCCGCTCACGTTAAATGTGCAGGGCGCATACGGCCGAATGCCCAGTTTGCAGGAAAGAATATCTCGTCTTTGTTGCCTTTTGTCACGAAGCCCAGCCACCATCCGGTGCTTGCCCTCAGGGGGCGTCAGTTCTCCGGGAGGGTATGCGTGAAGGCCGGTGTCCGAGTCCAGTGTGCCCAAACAGCTTGAGAGGGGGCTGTCAAGTCATGTAATGGCAGGACGTCAAAATCCATGGAGAAGAAAGGAAAAAAGGAGCGTCAAAAGAGGCCATAAGGAATGTATGGTCTGGCCTTTGGAATTTTCAATATCCTCCATGACAGGTTCAAAGCTTCTGTCCAGTTGTTCCTACCTCAACGACTTGATCCACGCCCTCGTAGGGGGGTATCTCAAAATTGTACTTCTTGGCAATGGATGGCGAAACGAATCTACGACTGGCGTTAGTCAACATGCCCAGATGGACCAAGATTGTGCTTAACGCAGAGGTGCGTACCGTCCGCCAACAAAATGCCGGCCTGTAAAGTACTTGACCAACGGCTTGGGGGCGGTTAGACTGACAAGCGCCGTAGGCATAAAGGAACTGCCCAAGCCGGACTTAGGAGGGCCACTTTCGATATCCCATGACGATGGCGCATCCACCGAAGTTACCGGTATCTTCGTCTCCTGAAGAGACTGAATTACAGCAGGAAATGGTTCCCGGACCTCGCCGGAAAAGCTGAATCCTTCAACATACGTTAGACAAGGGATCCATCACCAGAACATGGGGTGCAAACCAAATATTGCATCCACAATGTGGTCCGTTGATGCCATGGCTGTCGGGAAATCGTTGACAAATGGAATGTCGAGGTCTTCAAGTTGTTTGGCAAGCCGCTACCAGCACGATCAGTCGCCATTACTTGCAGGGGGATAAGCCTCTCGAAGCTGAGTTTGGGGAGGCAAAATAAAACAATCATTCTTGCACTTCAAGACTCTTGATACAGACCAAATGAGCATGCCGTGCAGTGATGGGGTAGACAAAAACGAATGTGCTTCCCAAAGAACTACTTGAGTTAAAAACCCTTGCAACGCTACCCACCTGGTAAAGCTCATTCTTGCTCCGCTTGGGATAGAAGATTGTTGGCAAGTACCCATAGTAGAACAAGTGTCGTGCGGCGACAAGCCCATCTCCTCCTAAAGACGAGTTAGGACATAGTGCTGATGGACGTAGATAAGAAATCCACGCAACAGACCGTTATTGCCAGGCCCACAGGCCACGAGAACCTTGCGGCCTTTCCTCAACGGCTGAACGCGGTAAACTACGAGTCTTGTTATTGGCATCCCAATGGTGGATCCCATCTCTTCGGCGTAACTCACCAGCCTGAGAGACAGCAAGCCCAGCGAGCTCCATAAGTTGGTCAATGGAGAAGGCCCCAGTGCTCATAAGTTCCTGATCCAGAGCCGCTGCGGCTTTTGCGCCAAGTGTCTTAAGTGAGAAAAGCGTCAGTAAGCAACTCTGTCGTCATGGATGTGATAATCGAGCAGCAAAGCTAGACAGAAGAGTGATCATACTTTGATAGCCATGGCAAGCACTGAAGCGACGATGAGCCAATAATGGGGAAGGGATTTCTGCCGGGATGTCCAGAAATTCTCAGGAAACTGTGTATAGAAGAAAATAGAATGCAAACCGCGCCTTTCAGAAGTCTTGATGTCGTTCTAGGACTTGCTTGGTAGCGGCTCCCCGTTATTACTCCTACTTATTAATACCTGAGTGATGTAAGTGGCCCTCTTTGGGATGACTTGGTGACGCTGATCATCCTCCAAAGCTGATTGGCCGGCACGGCAAAACTCAACCTCCGACTGAAAAATCCGCCATTCTGAACGTCCATAGTAGTGGATTGAGATGCGATGCACGAGGTGTTGTTGGAGGAACGCACCCTATCGCCTGATCCTCAATTGCCTGTCCTTCAGTCATGGTCGTCAAGATCCGCCTCGCCCGCTTCGGGCGCCGAAACTCGCCGTTTTATAACATTGTTGTTGCCCATGCTCGGTGAGTGCTCCCGCCAATTGCCGTAGCTAACAAACCACAGCTATGCTGACATGAAACCCCAGGACGGCACGCAACTCTCGTCCCCTCGAAGTCATTGGCACCTACGACCCCGTCCCCAAGCCGGATCCTTACGACGACTCTGGCCGCCTGCACAAAGACATCAAGCTCGACTCTCAGCGCGCGCGATACTGGATCGGCGTTGGTGCGCAGCCCTCAGATACGGCCTGGCGATTGCTCTCCATGGTCGGCATCCTGCCCAAGAAACAATTCGGGCCGAAGCAGGATGAAGCAAAGGGCGAGGTCAAGGCAGGCGATGTGAGGATTCGATGATGAAGATGGCGCCGAATATAGCGAAAAAGAAAAAAAACATACAATGATAAAAAGACTGGAGGAGAGGCAATTGTACGATATATCTGTACCAGGCATTTCAACGGCGTTGGCAGGGACGGTTTGATATGAACAATGGATCTCATCACGTCACATACGAGACTTAATTTCACTCATAATGACGAGAATATGCCGGTGAATTCTCCGAACCTTGAGCCGTGTGACACCGAAGGACTGGATGATAGACAAAGCTGAGAAGATCCCAATGGAGATGACTTATCATGATATGATGATTGTCTGTCGGTAAAATAGTATACATACTGCAAAGACCCTGGTTTCATGTCATGATCTATTAAAAAAAAGTTGATCCTACTGGTAGCCGTGATGCTTTATCAAACAGTCTTTCGTTATAGGTATATCCAAATTCCAAGAGCAACGCCAGTACCAATCATGACCCCTTTCTAACTCCGTACCTTTATACCCTTGATGCCTATGTAGCAGACAAAGAAATCCAATAGACGACAACCCAACAGCGATTCATCAAGGGAGTAAGTAAGGCTGCCGCCAAAACTCCCCTTCGCAGTTCAGAGGAGGAAAAAAAGGGGCAGATGATCTTCTAGTTAATGAGCGACGGCAAAGAAAATATTCATCAACAAGCATACTGCCATTACCACCATTCCGTAGGCTGCTAGGGATAGGGCTAGCTTTCGGAGAAGGTTCTGGTCAATATGCTCCAAATCCCATCGCCACTTCTTGCGCCAGCGCCATGCGCTTCGGTTGCTGGCATGACTGGCAGCGCTGCGGAGACTGGCGTTACTCTGTGCAAGGACTGCGGAGTCTTCAACATCAGAAGGCTCAGAGTCCTCCATGTCGTCGTCCTCTTTGGCGAGACGCTGATGGTGAATACTATCCGGATCGCTGATTTTATAATAAAACAGACCTGGTAGAATGAAACTGATGGATGTCGAACCTGTGCTTCCCACAAAGGCAAGCACACGGTCTAGGCTGCTCACAGAGAGCGCGGTAATGTATGCTAGGGTCAGAATGACGGTTGTAAGAAGGGCGAATCGCATGTCAGACATAGGAGCAGTACTGCCGTGATCGCCTCGCGACGCCGCGGCTGGTGTCAGCAGAGGCGACCCGGGACGGCCACCAGTGCTTTGAGAGCCTCGATTGGGCCGCCACTTCAAAACGGCATCGAGAGATGCTCGGCAAGGATGAACTTGTAAGGGAACGGAAAACACGACTAGGATGACGATTGCGGTCTTGCCAATGGTCGAAGCCACTCCAGTCGGATCTGCAACATGTTAGACAAGATAAAAGAAAAGACAAGCATTTGAGCAACTTACACATAGAGACAATGTTTCCAACAATAGCATTTCCAAATGTGATATATCCAGTGATGGCCACCAAGACATAGATGGAAGCCGCAGACCCGATGCTGGAACCAACAACTCCTACTATGCTAGCGGGAGTGTTGTCCTTAATCTCGTTGATAATGGAGAACATCTGGAGAACATGTTAGTGAAGGACTATACCTGAATAGTATGAATGCATACGTTTTGATGGCAAGTATAGGCAAAGACAACAACTGGTAGTGCGCTGAGAGTTTCGACGGCTCCACCCCATTTGATAACTCGAATGTTGCTGGGGTCCGCATGGGGGTCGACCGAGAAATGATAGATGACCAGAATGATGAGATATCCAATCGAGACCAAGGCCACAATACTGGTGTATTTGAGCGAATCTAGTCTCTTGAGGAAGCTCAAAGGAATGATGAGAAGCATAAAAGCCGTGATCCAAAAATGCCGGTCTACCAGATACGGAATTTCGTCGGCATGGCGATTGAAGCCCAAGGCCACGCCGGGCATGAGGTCGCCGATGATGATCATGTATGAGACTCCAACGCCAAAGCACTTGACGGCAATAGCCAAGTCGAAGATGACGGCCGCATTGGGGTATGTGAGTTGCGACAGGGCAAAGAAGGACGAGGTGCCTCGATCAAGGTAGCGAGCGCATCGTGACTGGAGGTACAGGCCGAAGGCCGAAGTCAACCCAGACCAGAGAATGAGCACCACACCGAGCATAATACCCATATGCGACAGAACTGAAGGCATGGCAAGCGTGCCAGCTCCAACAACTGCGTCTTTATGTCAGTACATGTGTGGCGATGTTGAAGCTCGGGGCGAGGGAGTGCGGACTCGTATTCAGCAGGTTGATGGTGCTGCTTATCATGGACGCCTGCCCGCCGCCTTGGCTGCCATCTTTACCACCCCGGCGTCGTGTTCTAGTAGACGGAGCACAGCGTGTTAGCCCATTGCGCATCACACAAAGACAGAAGAAACCTTGCTTACCTCGACATGGCGCTGGCACCCCCAGGAGAGGCGTCCCTGTCTCTAATGGTAGAATAGGTTGTCATAGCCGGCCCGCGACGGCATAGATGTCGAGCAGGCACGCCGCTGGGCAGTATTAAGGTAGTATCCGCGAGCTCTGGTGTTCAGGGAACACAGTTGGATGATGGTCGGGTGACCAGCGGCCGACAAAGGTAGGATTCTCGTCGCGCAAATGACAGTACCGTCCTGCGGCACACGAAGGAGACGGTCGTCGTACAATGCGTGCGTCCTGAATGAATCGTAGTTGGGAGAGTGAACGAGCGGATAATGGTGCAGTTGGCAGGTCAAGTTGATGCTGGTGAAGATGTCGGTGACAGTGTACTCGTAAGCCCTTCGGCTTTGGGGGCTGTAGCCTGTGGGAGGATGAATGATGGACGTTTTTTTTAGGATGGTGATCCAGGTGCTGGCTGGCCTTTACGACATGCAGCGGGGCGTTCCCGGGGCCGATGGCCGGTGCCAGCCGCGGCCAATCATCGCGGCCTCGGCGCCTGGATTGTTTCGCGTCTCGTGCAATCTTCATTACGCCATTCTTCATTCCCATGACCATTTTGAATCATAGGGAAAACAGACACAGGCATGTGAAGGTTGGCACCAGCACACACACTGGCTCTTGTTTGTATTTGGTAGGGCTTAGCTTCATGACAGCCCAAATGTCGCAACCCCATTTCTCACCCATGTCCTCCGTATTACCCCATTTATTAGCATTTACTACTATTAATATCCGACAGACTGGCAGCAAACAAGTCTTGTTCTACTTCTACTTCGTACAAATACAATTCATGGTGATACCTAATAGTAGTTAGAGACCCTGTGAGTGTTACTCCGCGCTTCAGGATGGAGAATATGTATTTATGACTAAATTAATCTCAGTCCCTTCCAATAGATAGTTGCCAAGTCTGCCCACCTGAGCTCTTGGCTGGCTGTTGGTGAGCCAACTCTTGGTAGGTATAGGGGTAACACTACGATTGTCAATTGAAGAATTGAGAGGTGGCCCAAGAGCTTCAATGTGCTTTCAACAAACGATTATCTGAAGACTGTACGAAGTACTTCGTAATACCTACTCCGTACTAGTATGTGAAATGGAGACGTGCTTGTTGGCGGCTTTAGCATGGATTTATCGTACTCTAGTGGGCTTCGTAGCACTGAGTCCACTGCTGCAGCTAAATATGGGTGCCTGCGCTAATGTCTGGCGAATCGCAACGCGTTTTTCCTGGAACTTGTCGAGAGCTTCAACACCAGAGAACAGCTCCTTGCAACTCCAGATATCGCAAACACCACGCAGCCCTCAACATCCACAACGACTGCAGGCAGTCCGAAATCCCACACGCCCAGACGCCCAGACAACCAATCATGGACAATCCCCTAGACAAAACAACCATCGCCACCATCTCCCTCCTAGAATCCCGCCTCCTACGTATCGAGCACCTCCTCTACGGCGCCTCTACCTCGCCCTTGTCCAGCCAGTACAATGACTCTGCATTACAAAAGATGAACGACCTAGAACGGCGCTTCAACAGGATGGTATCCCAAATCCGCGTCTACAACGAGCTCCTCAAGATCTGTGCGTCACAAGTACCATCACATTACCCCTCTACGTTCTGATTCTAACCAACATATAGATAAATCCAATCCAGACCTCTTCCACGCTCCCGCCCCCTCTGATCCCCCCTCACAACTCGACGCCAACGCCATTCGATCCATCGTCCTCTCGTCTGCCTCCTCCTTCCCCGCCACGCTCTCGGCTCTCACCGCCGTAAACGACATCCCCATCCCAGACCCATCCACCAGCGCCTCGCTCATCACCTTAACCAAGCGCATGAAGGCTATCGAGGCAACCCAGCTCGCTCAGGTGTCAGAGATGGCCCAACTTCGCAACAAGAGCGAGACACTCGTCCGGTCGTGGTATGCGGACGGCGCGGTGCACAATTCGCAACTATTAGCCGATGCGGAGGGCAGGGTGCAGAGGGTTGAGCGCGAGATCAGGAGGAGAGAGCGCCAGCTGGAAGAGGCTAAGGAATCAACATGAGGTGTGTTCTGGTTAAGAAGCGGTTGCATAATGCGGCACAGTGACGGAGATGGTCCGATTTCGAGTCATGGTTGGGATGGGCAATGCGCATACGAAGTAAATGGGGAGCGAATCACGGTTCAACTCTATCAAGAGGCACAGGGACGCAGTGATGTTCGATCTGTTAGATCAATCCGTTTAGCGGGAAAGGGGACTGGCCTCAATATCCGGATATTATGGCACATGATTTTATGCTCAGTCCAAAGGAGCCATTGGTGTGCTCAGGGGGATGAGACGAATCAGTCACGAGAAGCTATGGACGAGTTCTATGTCACATCAAGCGCACATTGGAAAGAGGTGGCAGAATTAAGATACCCACAACATATATGTTTACACACTTGTCCTAGTCTCTGAAACAAATTCACCACTATGCGTGATAATTACGCATCTAACTTCCGATATGAGTCCAACTCTCATAGGTCAAAGCTCAGTCGAGTACAAACAGGAAGAATAACTCGCAGGAGGTCCGTGCCATACATAGATGGCACAGCGGTCAAGTTTATCTCCCCCTCAAACCACTCTATCCATCACACGGCGGAGAGAATCTTGAACAAACTCGTATATGCCATCGTTTCGTTGAACAAGTTTCTAGCAACGATGAATCATGAAACCAAGGGTTATCCTACCTGAGCACCTTCCTACATATGCGGCCAAGACCTCCGTCATGGTCAGAGCAGGGCGATATCGTCACATCGCCGCGCAGAGTTTTCTACGAGTGATGTAAAGGAAGACAAAGAGAGTCTGTGAACACGGTATAGCCTGGACAGCTCCTTTGGCAGCGGTATGACGAAGCCATCATCAGTCGCGTATAACGTTATAACGCTCCCGCACTCGGGATCTCCGTCGCTGCATATCTCTCGAGTGGCAAGCGTCAAACAGATATTCATGGAATGACGTTATCCGTCTTTCAAGGATTTTGCTTTTGACAGTCCTGACCTGCCTTCTGGGGTTGGTGAAGGGGGGCGCCATCACGCGGGAGAGTCTGAGACACTCGTGGCTTGTTTGGGGAAATCGGACTAGATATCCATGTTGCAGGCATTGTCGATCCAGATCTTAGAAGCGATTAGGATGCTAGGTGGCGGTGTCATGACGGATAGCCATGCCGTTTTCTCACTGGCAAAAGGACTTTTGATGGTGGTGGGGTTGGGGCATTCATGTTTCACAGTTGTCGAACCGCCATGTCCTACTTCGTACTCCATACTTGATAGATAGTTAGGCTGATATTTTGGACAGACAAGGTTGGAAGCAACCTTATGAGTTTTGGGGTTGTGACAAGAGACTCTTGAAAACAAACGTGGTGACAGTGCGCGTAAATATCCAGGGGCAACACAGTGTGAGAAAATCACAGGACAAGGATAGGATGCGACCTGCCCGTCAGGGGCTGGCCCAGTGAGTTTCAATATCCCCTCCATCTTGGAATTTGGAAGATACAGATAAAATGGGATTTGACAAGGCGGTGTTGGTATTGGTGTTGAGTTGTCTTCGCCTGTTGCTACATACGGGGTAAAGTCGTGCTATGCGAGTTGTTCCGATCATGAACTGTTTCGAAGGGTTCCAGGGAGGCAGACTAGTTGACATAATCGCGCCGTTGGGTGAAAGATATTTCCAAAAGAAGGCATATTTTGCGTCATACGAGACGAGATGTATATTTTAAGGTGGATAATAAGGCCGATTTGTATGACAAACACCAAGATATTCTCGTCGTTCCGGCTGAGTCTATTATTGATGCCCCATTACATGTTATTGGTAAGCTGGGCAACTAACTGCAAGTCTGCACAAAGTGAGGCTGTGTGACACCAAGATTCTGGCGAAGACAAAACGTCTAGATACCAAGAAGACGCAATCATTTGATTGGGGAGTGAACGCCAGCGCCTGCTTGGTAGTCGCGTTACACGACAGTCGGTGGGTCATCGGGAGGAACTCGGTCTGATGGCAACGTGGACGCAAATTGTGAGCAATTGGTGATGCATTCGCCAAGATCCGAGCACTGCCAGTCGTCAGCTCCCCCATGGCTTGATTGATAAAACAGCACGGTAGCAAAAGCCCTCCGCAACGCAATGGAGGTTCTGTCAAAAGAGGCAGACGCATCTGCAAGGTCCGTGTCCAGTGGGGGACTTGCGGAGCATGAAACCCATTATGGAGGGAGCGCACGATTTCCCCTGCATCCGCGGCTTGATGCTGAGCCTATCACGGCTTGTGCTCGAGACGCCGTCGAATCTCAAAACCTTGACATGTCCGGGGGGTCCAATTGGAGGGCGAGCGCCGAATTGGCTATACTCCGCGTGTTCCGTCCTCGTATGTGATTTGTGTACTCCGTATTAGCAGCTGTTCGGGTCAATCCGCCATTGTACGGAGGGAACAAGAAGGTTGCGCTCGCATGGCCAGACGGTGTATCGTTCACTGGTGAGAACGAGGAACTGGTGGTTGATTAGTGGACGGCATTCCCCAGAAGGGCTCGCATCAGCAGCCAGCCTCCCTGTGGCGCGCGCAACAACAATTGAAGCGCCTCGATGACCAAAGCCAGCCAAGCCAACCAACGAACAATCTCTTTGTGTCCGCGTACGAGTGAGTAACCCGACTGCAGATTCACGCTGTACGAGTAGACTGGCGCCAGAATAGCGCTCCGTATTGGAACCTAATACTCCGTACTCCGTAGATGGGGGGCCCGTTAGCAATTAGCAGCAGGCTCGTCTGTGCCTTTCATTTCGCGCATCCGAGCCACCATACTACGTGATACGTACCTCCTACAGGCAGTGCTAAGCACCCTCCTAAGCACTCCCGCTCCCCCAGCAGCTTACACCCAGTGACCACCTACTACTAGTACCTTAGTAGTACCTAGGTAGCCAGTCAGCTCACCAGCCAGCCAGCCCAGCCCTTTTTCGCCCTTCTCCCTCCTGTCTATCTCGTCTCCAAATTCCACTCCCAGGCCTCACTTCTCTCTTCCCAGGGCTGGGCAAAATCCTTCGCGCTTCCTCCTCTTCGGCCGCGATTCTCCATCCATCTTCTTGTTTTCCTTTCTCTCTTCCCCGGCTTCTTTCAGATTCGCTTCTTACCAAAAGAAAAAGAAAAAACACGATCGAGACGCCCACCGAGACACATCTTACTCGACAATCAAGGGACCCCGTCCGCTGTCTTACCGTTTGGTTTGGTTTGGTTTGGTCTGGTGCTTCATCAACACGCGCCCGTTACTCTGGACCGTGCTGCGTCTTTGTGCGGCCTGGCGATCACAGACAGCACCATATCTGAGGTCTGATCTGATCCGACATCTTCCAAGTTCTTTACCAGCCAGCCCTGTCCTGCCGCCAATCAACAAACTCCATCAGCGCCGTTACCGTGTCTTGCCGGCAGCCCATCCTTTTCTCTTCTTCCTCTGCCCATCTTGCGCGTTTCCAAGACGGTCCATTGGGACTCACCAGAGCGTCTGCTGGCCGTGTCGCCTTCTTTTTCGTCTCGCTTTTTCCACTGCTCCTCTCGGCTGCGCCGACAGTTGCATCCATTCCCGGCAATCTCCGATCACGACTGAGTTGACTTGACGTTACGCTGATCAACGACCGATCCTTGACGACGACGAAAACAACACTCCTTTGCCAGCATCCACCATCACCAATCGCCGCGCGTCACCTGCTGCGTCAAACCCTTCTCGACTAAAACTTCCGAGCGTTCCTTATGCCACCTTACGGTTCCGTCAACTCGCCGTCGTTGCTCAAAATGGATCCGTCAAACCCCTATCGTCGGCGAAGAGGAGTCCAGCTGGGCAATATCCTAGGCGACCCTTTTGCGCTGGCAACCACCTCCATTGCAATGGTCCGCTCTCTTCCCATCCTCAATATCGACGTCATGTGCTCGGACTAACCAAAAGTTCTAGCTCGCGTGGATAATTACATTCGTCTCATGCATCATCTCTCAGCTACAGGAAACAAGCGACAACCCATTCCCCAAATTCGCATGGTGGGCAGTGATATACAGCTTCTTTCTGATTTCAGGCATCTTTTTCGTCGTGGCCAGCGATTCGATCCAGACCTACCATGTCGCAATTACGGGATATCTAGCGGGAGACATGGTGCTTGTGACGTCGTCAGTCAACTCATTGGTCTACTCCAAGAGCGGCGCGAGAGAGGCTGCAGCTGCTGGCTTCATCCTCCTGTCTATGGTGGTGGTGCGTATCCGTGTTCCTATGCTATGCTGTGATTTTGCATGCTAACAGATGTGCGACAGCTTGTCTGGATCCTTTATTTCGGATCTACCCCAGCCGCCACACCGCGTGCCTTCCTGGATTCGTTTGCCTTGGCGAAAGAGTCGTCCCCAATGCAGCGGCGAACCATGAGCGGCTATGGGGGAACTGGCCGTCCCGAGACTTCGAATTCCGTTCAGCCACCTCAGATGTACACCTCCGCCCAGCTCAACGGCTTCGAGAATCCCTCGCCTGTTGGTGGCGCTTCGCAAGTCGGCGGTGGCCGTGCCTCCAACGTGCCTGCATTTGGCAGTGCCAATCCTCCACAGCCGGCGACACAAATCAAGGTGACAAGCCCTGACACCGAAGTCGTCCCCCCGACCGAGTACCCCTATCGAGCAAAGGCCATCTACAGCTATGAGGCTAATCCCGACGATGCCAACGAGATTTCCTTCACAAAACACGAAATCCTGGAAGTCTCCGATGTCAGCGGGCGGTGGTGGCAGGCGCGAAAAGAAACTGGCGAGACCGGTATTGCGCCAAGTAACTACCTCATTCTGTTATGAGCTACGACATAAAACGGTGTGCATTATGGGGAGGGCTATAAAGCTGCGACTGTCTGATTAACCGGCCTGGGAGAATGAAGAAGCAAGCCTTGACCTATCTGTTGTGTTTTTCTTCTTCTCACACATGTGCTTTCTCTCTCCCTCCTCCCTCTTCCTCCTTTTTTTCCCTTGTGTTTTACGCCTTTAGAGTCACGACTCCCGGGGATTTTCTTCTGTCGCGCAATCGGGTTAGGGATATGTATTGGATGGAGTACATTTGGACGAGACCACTCACAAACAGCCCCTTGATGGCTACATTGGCATCATTTTTTCCTGGTTTTTTCTGGCTTTTTTTTTGTCGCTACTACTACCGCCGTCGCTTCTCTGATTCATACTACTACCCATCCTGCCATCCACATACAAAGACGGTCGTTTCTTCTTCAACCACCTTCGTTTTTTCTTCCCACATGCCATCCTTCTTGCTACTTTTTATACCTTGTTCATTCTGTGCAAGAACTGGTGGATTCAGGCTACGAAACTGAGGTGGGGGAGGGTCATACGAGTGCAAAGAGAGGAGTACCTACGTTATTGAACTGTTGTTTGTTGTTACTGCGAAGGAGAGAAAGGTGGGGGCTGGAAACGAAAGCAAATAAGGGACTGGCGCCGTTTTTTGGTAGAAAAAGTAGGGTCAATATCCGCCCATACTACGGGATGGGGTGATGTTGGAATGAAAGCTTGAAATGATAGCTTATTGCACATATACTATATCGCTGTGGTATCGTGAAATTACTAGGGAGTCTTCAGTGAAGAGTAATTGCGGACACTGGCTGCGACGTCCGAGACTATCGAATTACCAAAAACGGAAGTTCACGAGGCATGCACGAAGGGGCTAAGGATGCAATTTGATCATCTAATCCGTACTCGTACTATCATACGTTTGTGGCCCAAAATAGGCAGGATTCTGATCCAGGCCAGACAGAAAAAAGGGAGGGTGTTTGGTCGAGAACTCGAGACACAGCTGGCTTACGCAAGGGGCGCGCACCATCGGAGCCTGGAGGACGGGGCGTCGCGCGCCGGACCGGCATGTGGGTAGGGTAGCCCGGAGACGAGGGTATCGTGAAAGCCGACACTGCCGATGGTGGTGGAAGTGATGGTCGGTCGTCTCTCTTTTTTGGGTCCTGTTGCTGGTGGCTGGGACATATCTCTGGAGGATCGAGATTACGTTTCGTTTGCTCAGTCCGGAGATGACGGCGAGTACAATCCACTTGTCCCCGTCGCATTGGCGATTTCACGATGTTTGTTCATGGCATTGGAGAATGTTGACATCATCACTCCAGGCGTTTTCTCAGTTCTCTCTCCTTTTGGAGGACTTCAAGCTCCAGTCTCTCAATGCCATAGCGCAGAGCTTCTTTCCGTTGACACACGATTCTGGCACGTAATTTATCCTCTCCACGGAGCTGTCGGCCTTTCCCAGATGGTAATTTTGATGCACCACGATGTGATGGTTCATCGGGCCGCGCAAGACGTCCCTGCTGCAACTCTGCGCGAGCTTTCAGCGTCTCAATGCGGCGCTCTTGGCGCTCGACCTGAGCATCAGCCCGAGAGAGCAGAAAAGAAATGTACGGCCCAATCTCGTCGCGCAGAGAAGCCTCTGCGGCGGCAAGTGTGGGCTGGGGAATAAGTTCGTAATGCTACAAGGCGGACAGGCCCAAGGGGAGGGGTGGCCCATGTTAATGACGAGTCACACAGAGAAAGGACGGGGTTGCCAAATTCAGGTGGCAAATGGACATCACATACGCGAACTGTCTTGAGGACATTGATGAGGCGAGGAAAGTCAGAGACCCCATTATCGAGAGTCTCTACGGACGCCTCGAGGAATTTGAGGGATGTGCGTAGGGAGGAGACGCAATCGGCATAGGTGGCAGCACCGCCGATGGTCGCCGTGGTCATAGCCATGGGTTCGGAGTTCACGATGCCGAAGAAACTGGCGGAGCTTGGAGGAGAGGGAGAAGACAGGCTGTTCAGTGGCAGCCTCTGGTCGAAGAATGCTGAGTCCTGGTCTGGCGTCGTGCCTCTGTCTTGTCTTATCCCGTATATGCTGGCGTGTCTCGTATCGTGTGGTCCAGCTTTGCGCTGAAAGGCTTCGTTTTCCCACGGGGTTCCTTTGAGGCGTCCTGGTTGGCCAGGCAGTCGCGCAGTTTGACCTGTTGTGCAGCTTGACGCCCTTGCAGATAGCGTAGGGTGATGATTGATTTTGTTGTTGTTTTCGAGTTGAAGTTGCTGCCCCGCGACAAGTCAGACCCAAGATCTACAAAGTACGAAGTACCCCACTGTATTGCGTCTGGTACGTGCCTTGGTACTCCGTACTCTACTTCGTATACGGAGTACCTCTATTAACTGAATATTATCGACCTCGTCCAACTTCCAACTTCTACCTCACTCTCGCCTCTCATGTCTCACCATGATGACAGAGTTTATTCTCTCTGGAATGTGACAACTGCATGCCAGGTTGCCTTCTCTCCTTTCGGCCGCTACTACCGAGTGGGCGGTTAGCACCAGCCTCTTTGCCTTGACACTTGGGATTTGGCCAGTCCCTTGGTATCTCTCATTGTTCATCTTCACCCAAAGATTTGGCGATCCATCGATCTCCATTTGAGGGCCAGGACATATCGATCACCCACATCATCGGGCTTGATCTGCATGCATGTATTGCAGCTCATCATCTCTAGATGCGTCTGAACCCACAGAGTGTCATATTAACTTCCGACTGTCAGCAAGTGTCTGGGGCGTCCATCCGCTCAACCCAATCGCATGTTCGGCTTGGGCCCCTTGCTCATTGGCGGCAGAAATGCTGTTGACTCGGTCTGAGCATGCCAGCGAAGGCATCGTGAGATGACGCGCGCCCTTTACTGAGGGAGCTAATCGGCAATGGGGTGCCATCGTGACCACCAGAACAGGGGCTATGCATCTCTCTTCTGCCCAAATTTAACCTCGTTCAGATCTCACGATGCATCCATTTCCGACGATTTGTCCTCCCAGATCACACGCGGGGGGGGGGGGGGGGGGGGGGGGGGGGGGGGGGGGGGGGGGGGGGGGGGGGGGGGGGGGGGGGGGGGGGGGG
>JAOALB010000248.1:0-52105 GCA_025331125.1 Mycogone perniciosa
CATCCCTGACCTCTCTGTCAACATAAACCCACGAACCTCGGTTTATCCCTTGAGAATCAACCCGGATCGTCACAGTTCTCTATACGAGGGCATAAATATTATGCCGATTACACTTAGTAGGAATACATTTAAAATCACCCTTATAGGGAATAGCGGATAGAATACCCCTGCATATCTTTAAGGGAAACACGAACCTAGTATTATAACCTAGTATAATATAATGTTATTTATATACAGTTTACCTATTAAAAATTTCATTAACCTGTACTCCTCCAAGTTTTGTCAGCAAGCTTCCCTCCTATACCTACAGGTACCCCACTTTTTAAGTGCCTATTCACTAAAAATTCTATAACCTTTTAACTATTAAAAAAATAAGCCTAATAATACTCTCTTGCCCCTCCTAGGTATTTAAAGAAAAATAGTGAATACTATTAGACTTTAGGCAAATTAGGGATAACTAAACCTCGCTGCTGCTAGGCAGGCAGCACTCTAGCGACTCAAGAAAAAGGGCACTCCTTTACTCCCAGGGTAAAAGGAGACTACAGTCCTCCCATTTATACCTAAAAAATACTGCATTAACAATAAATATATTAATATTAATATCCTTAAACTTAATTTTAGTTTTAATATAAGACCTAGTGTCTCTCTTTTTTTAAAAGGGATTTAGGAAGGCCTTTTTTCCTCTTTTTAAAGCGGGCTAATAAAAGCCCCCGCCTTTATAAATAAAAAGCAATCAAATATAGCATTTAAAATCTTTACCTAGATTAAAAAAATTAACTTAATTTAAAAGGCTAGGCAAATGGTATTACTTTTAGTAGCTTAAGCTATTAACGATTGCCTAGCTAAATATTAAAGAAAACACTATCTTTTAGCAGCTATACTAGCAAGTAAAGCCCTCTTTAATACCCTCGAAAACCTCCTTTCCTTAAAGGCTTTTATAAACCCTGAAAAATCAGGCAGGAACCTTCCTTTTACTTAACTATTAACTATTTAATTAATTAGTAAAAAGCCTTATTAAAATAATAAATAATAGTAAATTAAACTTTAACCTTTAAATAAAACTAGCGCAAAAACCCCCTTGTTAGCTAATAGCCTATAATAAATTATATAGGCTATAGTTATAGCTATAGGTATAAATAAAAACTTTTTAATATAAGGGAATAGAAATAAACTTGCCTTTTAAAGTAATAGTAGGCTAGCCTTTATCGCTTATAAAAATATATAAAAATAGGCGAAAACTATATTAAAGACTAATAATAGGATCTTCCTTTAAATCCCTTTAAACTATAGTTAGAAAAAGATTACTATTATTAGTATTAAGCAGGAAGTTATTAAAATTAGTAACTTTAAAAGTAAAGATATTATTTACTTTTAAAAAGTAAAGTTTAAATTTATACTTTAAGTTAAAATAAAAGATATTAAAAAAAAGATCCTTGCCTTAGCCTTAACTATAAAGGCTAGCGGCCTAAAAATTAAAGAAGTATATATATAGAGGAGTTTTTTTATATAAAGTGTTTTTAAATACTATACTAATACTTTAAGCACTTTCTTTATTAACGCGCTAATCCCGATTAAGGCTTAAAAGAGCGCTAGGTTTAAAGAACCTTTAGTCTTTTACTAAAAGGCCCTTTTTAGCGAGACTATTAATACCTACTACTACTTTATCTCCTTTAAAAAAGAAGTTAAAATAGGCTTTAAACTCTTTAACTACTTAGCTTTAATAAAGCTTTAAACTTAAAAGGTATAGGTAACCTAATGCAATAAATGCCTTAGCTTTTATAATCTTTAAAGGTATACTAAAACTGTACACTATAAAAAAGATAGTAAACCTGCATTTTAATATATTAATAAAAATAAAAACTATAATAACCTTATTTAATATATTAACTGCCTTAAACTTTATTAATTTAATGCTTTAAATTACTATATATATTTAACTATTAAAAATAGTGTAAAAGTATATACTATTAAAGAATAATTTAAAAGTATTAAAGAATTTAAGATTTAGGAATTCTAGAAAAGGAACCTTGCCCCCTTTACCTTTAAGCTTAGCCCTAGTACACTTAAAGGAGGAGCTTTTTAGACTGCCCTAGCCAAATCTTTTACTGCCCCTAGGGCCTAGATTTAAAGACCCCTCCTTTTAAGCAAAATAATACCCTTTGCCCCTGCAATAAAGCCCCTTTAAAATAAAATTAACCTAATAAATATCTTTAATAGCTTCTTAAGGGAAAGTTTACTGGCCTGCTTTATAGTAAAGGTTATTAATTTAAACAACTTTATAAATAACGCTTTAAAGGAATTCTTTAAAGGAAATAAACTTTATAAGTTTAATTTATAAATAATAAACCCTATTAAAACTGCTAATAGAATTCTGGCTTAAAAGTCTTTTAGGCTAATATAAAAAAACAGGGATAGTATTATAATACAGCCCTTTTACTAGCCTAAAAAGACAGCTTTAATATTATATTTATTTAAAAGCTATAGATTTACTAGGATACTCTATTATTTAAAAGATAAATAAAATCTTACTTTAGCTTTTAAGCATTTAACCTATTTAATAACTAAAGGGAGACTAAACCCTTTATCTTTATATATATTAAAAAATTATTAAATTTATTATATTAATAACATTTACTTTTAAGATTAAAGAGTAATTATATTTATTAGGTAAAAGTTTATAAATATATTATTATTAATGTTTACTGTAAGGCTTCCTTTAATACTATATTAAAAACCCTTAAAAGGTAAAGTTAGCCCCCTTTAAATTTAATTATTGCAGCAGATTTTAATGCATTATATTAAATATAGTAACTAGGCTAAGTCCTAGATACTGTAGGCAATAAACTAGCTAAATAGGCAGATAGATATAACCTACCCCTGCCTTTATAAATACCTTTATAAAAGATTCTAGAAAATGCATTAACTTTATTTTTTTTAACTGCCTTATATTAATAACTATTACAAAAAACCTAAATATAGGCTTAGACTATTATATAGTTACTACTATACTTTTAAGCTCTATTAGGCTAATAGCTAATATAGGAAAAAAATATATCCCTTTTAAAAGTTTATAAAAGTTTAGCCAGTTAATATATATAGACCTAGCTTTTCCTGGAAGTAAACGCAATTAATTTAATTAAAAGGGATTTAAATGCAGCTATATAAATACTTTAAAGACTTTTTGCAGACTATATATAATTAATAGGTAAAAAGAAATATTAAAATAAATACAGTGCCCTTTAATAGAATAAAGACTGCCGGATAGCCTACTTAGCTTATATTACAGCGCCCTTTAAGACTAATAAATAAATTAAAGTAAAGAAGATATTACGCAATACTATTAAATATAAAAAGTGCAATTACTAAGATTAAATTATAGCTGAAGCTAGCCTAGGCAGGGGTATTTAGCAGGTAGTTAAATAGCGTAAAGTTATAGACTGTTTCTAACCCCCCCCCCTTTAATAGATAGCGACAGGAGCATTTTAAACCTTAAAGAGTAAGCGGCCTTTTTTAAGGGACACCTACTATAGTAAAAGGGAGCTAAAGAAAAAATTAAAGACCTTTAAAAACTTTAAGCTTTAGAGAACCTTTAAATACTATAAAATAAAATAGTTATTAAAAAAGAGGCAAAAAAGGCTATAATTAAAGTAGGGAATACTATACCTAGCGCAGACAGTATATTAATTGCCTTTTTATACTATATATAGCCTACTATTAAAGAGTTTATTATAAACCTTTTTAAAGGTTACTTTAAATTAAAATATTACCCCCTCCCCTTTAAAAATGCTAAAGTTACTATTATATTTAAGTTTAATAAGTTTAACTATATAATTTATAAAGCCTTTAAGTTTATTTTACTACTATCCTATATAAGAAAAGGCTTTAAAAGGCTATTTGCTAAATAAAGTTTTATTAAATTTAATATTTATAAAAAAGATAAAACTTAACTTTTTTAATTAAAAGATAAACTTTTATAAAACTAAATACTTTAAAAACACCTTTAAATAAATATAATTAAACTAATTTAATTAAAGTATTATTTAATTAAAGTTTTTTCATTAATTCTATAATTAATAAAAGATAAAAGTATAGTTAAATCATTAATAAAATAGATAAACTAAAAAAAACATTATTATTACTTTAATTAAAGTAATTAATAAAAGAAAGTAATAGTATTGAAACCCTATACCTATAGCTTTAAAAACTATATTATCTAACCTATAATATAATAAATATAGTAGGATTAAAAAGGCTATAAGTAAAGAAAGGGTGTTAAAGGCAAAATATATTAAAATATTAATTTAAGCAGTAATTCTAAATAATATAATTAAGATCAAACTTAACACTTTTTTAAATACTATTTTAACATTTATAAATACTTTAAAAGTTAATCTCATTATAGAATTATTAAAAGTTATTAAAATATAGTTTTATAAAAAAAAGAAGTTAATTATCTTTCAGTTTACTTTATATTAAATAATTTTTATCTTTACTTATAAATACCCTTTAAAGGAAAAGCTATTAAAGAAATTAAATATAATAGCTGTATATATAAAATTAAGTATATAAGCCGTTTAGTTATTATAAAGCTAACCTTTTAAAATTATAACTTTATAGCCTTTATAATTAAAGAGATTTTTAAAAAAAGATTAATTGATTTTAAAAACTTAAATACTTTACAACTATTAAAAGTATACTTTTATAAATTAAAATAGTTAAATATTACTATTAATTATAAACTAAATTAAAAATAGAAATTAATACTTTAAATTAATATAGTTAAAATAAAAAGGATTTTTAAATACTTATAAAACCTATTATAGATATAGGTATAGCTAACATAGTTTAATAGTTTATTTATTAAACTATTTATAGACTTTGAATTAAAAAGATATATTATTTTAATTTAATTGGCTGTAAAATGCAGTTTAAAGGTATACCTTTACCAAACAGTTAATACTTTATTTAATAATAGGTAAGTTAATATAATCAAAGAGATTATTATTAAAATATATATAAATAATATGTAATAAAAATTAAATTCTATATTATATTAAATACAGTTTTAATACCTTTTATATTTAAAATACTATTTAGTTAAGCTATGTAATTAATATTTAATTATATACTAAAGATGCAAATAAATACATAGAATATAATATAAGAAATAGTTATATTATAACTTTAACTATAAAGCTATTTAATAAAAATATAAAATAAACGCTTTTTATAATTTAATATTAAAGTGAATATTAACTTTATATTTAAATATAAAGTTAATAAAATAGAAAAAAGGTTATAAACGTTTTAATTTACTTAAAGGAGGAGGTTTTATATTAATTATTAAAGTAAGTTAAAAAAGATTCAACTTAATTAATATTAGCTAATAATTTAAAAAATCTAATAAAAGTAATAAAAAAAATAATAAAAGCATATAAGAAAATAAAGCGTTAAAGGAGAAGATTTTAAAAGAGAGTATAAAAATGTAAATAAATTAAAATTAATATTATATATAAAGGAAAAGGTATAAAAGTCTATTTAATAATTAATATAGTATTAAAGAGTTTTATCTTTATTAAAAGTCTTTAATCAAAATAATAAAAATAAAATAAAGTAGAAGATAACTTAAACGTTAATAGTCTTTTTATTAATTATATTACTTCAAAGATTTTATTAATTAAAGCTAAGTTAAGGACTTATCTTAAATTAATTACCTATAAATTTAAAAGTAGTAAAGGGAAACTAATAATATATAAAACTGTAATTTTAATATATATTTTAAAAAGTAAAAAAATAAAGTTTATTTAAAGTTTTATAAAATATAAAAAGCTAAACTTTAAATTAATCTATTATAAACTATTTATATAATAAAATATAATATTTAATAAAGCAGTAATATTTTAATTTTTTAAAGGATAAGAAAAAGGTAATTAAATTATTATAAATGTATATTAAAAAAGGCCTTTTAAAAGAGGGCTATAAACTATATAAGAATTTACTTTTTTTAATATAAAAGAAAAATAATAGCTTTTACTTTATTAATTTTATTATATAAATAAGTTAAATAACTATTAAAAGTACTTCTATTCCTTTCAATGCTAATTAATTTAATATAGATTTTATAGGCTATATAATACTATTATTATTAAATTCCTTTTTAATTAATCATTAAATCCCTTTTAATAAAAAAGGTTAAAATATAATTCTATTTATAAGGTTTATTAGCATTATTGAATATTATACTTTTTTAATAAATACTATAAGTTTAATAATATAAGTTTAATGTATTAATATATAAATATTATTCAATGTTATATTTATAATTTATTAACCATTTTAAAATAACATTATAGTATAAAGATTTGAATCTATATATAATAATAAAAAAGTAATATTTAAAATTTAACATTATATTTGAAAGCACTTTTAAAATTTAAATACAGTTTAAATTAATATTAAACTATTAAAATATAATATTCTAACTATGAAATTAACTTTTTATTAAAGATTAATTAAATTAATAAAATATGTATATAATATAAAGGGATCATAATTAATAATTAAGAAAACTATTAAAATTAAAGAATAGAAAACTATAAAACTATTAATAAATTTTAATCCTTTTTGAATTTAATTAGCTATTATTAATATTAAATTAAATCTTTTATTTAAGTTATAAAACCTTTTATTAATTTCCTAAAAAATACACTTTTAAAGTAAATTAAAAATTAATTATAAACTAGAAATAAATTTAAAGACTTTATTACCTTTACTTTAATATTAAGAATAAGAAATAGAAATGAAAAATATAAAAAGTGAACTTTAATAGTTAATAGTAATATAATAAACTAAAAGGCAGTTTTAATATAAATTATAAAAAAGAAAAAGTATTTCATTTAATATAAAAGTAAATATTAGGTTTTATTGAAAATAAAGTATAATACTATAAAAAAGGAGTATAAAGCTTTACTTTAAACCTTTAAAAAGCTATACATTTATATTTATAAACCTTTACTTATATTAAAAATAAATATTAAAGTAGTTATTAATTAACTAAATCAAAACATTAATAATGCTTTTAATAGGTATATAATTTAATAAATTAATTATATTCTTTATTTTAATTTTATAAATATATATTTAAATATAGTTTTATTTATACTATTAAAAAAAGTATAGCGAAAAGCTTTAATAAAGTATATAATACCTTTGAATAATATAAAGACTATTTAATCCTTTAATGGCAGATCTTTAATAATTAAAGAATAAAGTAAAAAGATTTTATATAAAAGATCAAAAATTATAAGCTAAGCTAATAAAATACTACTATTAGCCTATAATTGTTTTTAATACTTTAATTATAAAGAAAATAGCTATTTAATAATATTATATAAAAATAAATTATAAAAGGCAAAAGATTAACTTTTTAATTATAAAAGGAAAAGTATTAATAGCTATAAATATAAAATAATATATATAAAGCTATTATAGTATATTTTTAGTATTAATAGTTTAATTTATACCACTTTCAAAAACTAGCTATATTAATAAAATGAACTAGGCCTATAAGGAAAGTTTATTTTAATATTTCATAAATTTTAAGCCACTATAAATCTTTTTATTTTTTTAAAAGAAAATATAACTCTTTTAAATAAATAAAAGTGAAAGTTATATAAACTTTATTATCTGTAATAATAATAAAGTGTATTTTCAAATACATCTATTAATTTAATATTATAATTTAAATTATTATAAATAAAAGACTTAATATAAAGAAAATGTTTTATATATATTAAGTAATCTAAAGGTTAAGATTATATAAATATTAATATATAACCTAAAAGCTAATTCCTTTATAAAAGTTAATTATTAAAGCTTAATATTAATATTAATAGAAATAGCTAAATGCAATAAAAAGTAGTTCTAGAACTTAAATAAATGTAACGAACCGTCATACCGTCACGCCAACAGGCAAAAGAATAGGCTAATAATCGCATTTATAGCAATTATCATAACGGTACCAACTGTATATAAGGGAAACGTGCTCGGAACGTGACAATAAAGGAATTATAGCTAATAAATATACTATAAAAGGCTTAATAAAATATTCTATATCTTACTTATTATTTAACTAAAAACTGATTTTCCTTTTATAAGTAAAACTGCGTACTTGGCGGCTAATTAACTAAAATAAAGTCTATATAGTAAAAGATTAATTAAGAGCGTATATTTAAAGGTATATAATTTAATAAAGAGAAAAGTCTATTAAGGCTAAAAGTAAATTAATGTAAAAGAAAGTTTTTTACTTTTGAAATAAAAAAGTAGATTTTAAAAAAAAGGGTAATTAACAATTTATTAAATATTAAGGTAATAAGTAATTTATAAAAGCTTAAGACTTTAAGGGATATAATTTATAAAAAAAGCTAATAAATATAAATTAATAAATAATAAACTAAAAAGTATAATAATAGTATTTATTATTTTTGATATAGTAAGAAATTCTAAAGTATCCTTTTAAAATAGTATAGCTTTTAATAAATTTATTATTTATTAAACAGATTTAATAAAACTCTTAAAAAACTAAAAAGAATTTATAAAATACTTATTTAAAAGATATAGTTAAATAAACTATATATAATAAAATTAATCCTTTATATTTAAAAGGGATATAAAAAGGGATATTATAGTTAAAAATAATAATAAAGCTATTATTAATATATTCAGTTTTTACTTTTATATTTAATTAAAATAAAAGCTTAAAATACTAACAAGTTTATTTTATAGTTTATAAAAAGTTATAAAAATACTTTAGTATAAAGTATATATATATATAACTATATTAATAATATATTCCTTTTATATATCTATTACTTTTATAGTAAAATCTAACTTTAAATTAAAGTAATATAATATTAAAAATACTTTTTAATACTTTAAAAAATAAAGACTTAAAATTAATTATATATAAACTCTTTGAAAGCTTTAATTAATTAATATTTATTTAAAGCTTATTAAAGCTTTATATAAATTAAAGGACTTATTAAAATTATAGTTTAATAAAGTATTTTTAACTTTAAAATAATAAAGGTTAACTTTAAACTTTAAAAAACTTTACCCTTTTTATAATAAAAGTTAAAAGATTTTTCTTATATACTAACT
Source organism: Mycogone perniciosa (assembly GCA_025331125.1). Classification (NCBI taxonomy): domain Eukaryota; kingdom Fungi; phylum Ascomycota; class Sordariomycetes; order Hypocreales; family Hypocreaceae; genus Mycogone; species Mycogone perniciosa. The sequence goes on from JAOALB010000248.1 coordinate 9,160, forward strand.
TCTTTACCTAATTGTTTTAGTTAAAGTTAATATAACTTTTTAGATAGGCTTTAATAACCTGGTTAATACATTCTATTTATCTGTCTATCTATAAGTAGTATATAGTATTAAGCTTATAATTTATACCTAACTGGTTTATAAGTGCTTACTAGAATTTAAATGTAAAGGTTAATCCTTAGTTAAAAATAATCTCGGCTAGAATTATATAGTTGGCTGCAATAAATCGCAAAAATATATAAACTAGCATTTCTGTATTTATTACTTCTTTATATAGAAAAAAGTAGGAGTATTTAGTAAATTAGTCTATAATTACTAAAATACTATTATATTTAATCTTTAATCCTAGTTTAATAGATAGTGGTAGTTTAATAATAAAGTTTAATAAGATTGATTCTTATAGTCGCTTTAATATTAGTAAATGTTAAAGTTTACTGTATAGTTTATATTTCAAGGATTTAACTGTTTTATCAGTTATATAGTAAAAAACAATATCTTGCATTACTTTTTTAAGCCTTTAAAACTCGAAGTACCTTTATACTTATTTGCAGGTTTTGCAAATACCTTTATATCCATATACTAGGTATTAATAAACTTCTATAACTATATTCTTTTAGAGTTTATTTAAGATTTAAATCTTTTTATTTTATTATTAAGTTCTTTTTTTATTAAACTTTATATTTTCTAGGAATCTATTATTATTCTAGGTAACGTAGTGCTCTTTAATGCATTAAAGTATAATATTATTACTAAATACTTTATATATAGCTTAAAGTGCTATTTATTAATAATATCCTTTAAGGGTTTATTCTAAGATCTGCCTAGTATATTTAATTTTTCCTTAGTTGTAGTTAGTTTTTTTACTAAGTGCATCTGCTTATTTATTTTTAAATCCTTTCCGATAAATTAAAATATAGTTGAATTTTAAAAGGTATTCTATATAGCGGATCTGCTTTTTAAAGAGTTATTAAACTATCGCGAAGTATATAATATTCTTATAGTTAATATATACCTTAACCTTATATATTCCTTTTAGTAGGTAATATTACTATTCTTTAAATGTAAAAATAATAGCGAGGAATTCTTTATTATATATCAGATAGTTTAGTTCTGCGCTATATAGTACTTTAAAGTAAAAGGCAATAGGGTATAGCTTACTATTTTTATCCTTTTAATTAAATTAAGCTTTTACTATAAAGTTAAAAGCATCTATTTTAACTTTTATTTTTTTTAAATAGGTTAAATATAATAAGTATAGGTTTTTCTAAGATAAGCTGCTTAAATTTATTAAAGGTATTTTATATATTTAATACCTATAGAAACTTTTAATCTTTTTTAATAAGTTTATAGAGGGTTTATGCAATATTTTTATAGTTTTTAATAAATTATTAATAATAGTTAGTAAGTCTTAAAAAGCTTTAGACTTCTTTAACGGTTATAGGTATAGGCCAGTCTTTTACTGCTTATACTTTCAATAGATTTATACAGATTTCTTTAAGGGTAATAATATACTTTAAGAAAGTGACTTTTTGCGTATAGAATTTGCATTTCTCTAGTTCTATAAGTAGTTTAGTATTTTATAGTATTTATAATACCTTATAGATATATACTTTATATTCTTTAAAGGTATTTAAGAAGATTAGGATATTATTTAGGTAAATAACTATAAAGATATTAAAGTACTTTTTTAATATATTATTAATTATTTTTTAAAATGTTACAGGGGCATTAGTAAGACTGAAAGGTATAATAAAGTATTTAAATAAACTGTATTTAATTTAAAATGCGGTTATTTATTTATATCCTTCCTTAATTCGGATAAAGTTATAAACGCCTTTAAGGTCTAGCGCTATAAACTATTTCTTCCTATATAGTCTATTTTATAATTCTGTAATTAATAGTAATAGAGTTTTATCTTTAACAGTAGCTTTATTAAACTATTAATAGTCTATAATTAACTATAGTTTACCTCCTTTCTTTAATATAAATATAATAGGATAGCCTACTTCTAATAAAAAGGGTCGGATATATCCTTTAGCTAATATATTATCTAGATAATCGCATAGGCTTTTAAGCTCTTTTTCGTTTAGGTTATAGATTTTATAGAAGGTGGTGCTTGCACTGTCTTTAAGCTTAATTATATAGTCCTATTAACTATATTCCGGTAACTTTATATTAAGTATTTCTTTAAATAACTTATTATATTTCCAGTATTCTTTAAAGATATTTTATAGTTATTCTAGTAATACTGCTATTTCAAGGCTTTTTATTTTAAGCATTTCATTAATATTATTAAATACTTTCTATAAAAAGGCAATTATTCTTTAAATTTATTTATCTTTTCTTTTACTCTGCTTAAGTTTTACTTTTAAGTGAATTGTTTCTATAATTAAATTAAAGGTAACTTTTTTAATTCCTTTTTTTAATATACTTAGGGGTTCTATATAGGATTTCTGCCCTGCAGCTAAAGCCTTTCTGATAGTTTTAATCGCTAGGGAAGCTTTGCTATTGCGCCAATAAAGCTGGCCATTCTCCCAGTCGATATCAAGGTTATTGCGTTTTAATTAAAGATAACCGAGAATAATATCGTACTTATCGATATTCGCTATATTATAAAGAACTACTCCTTTACGCTCAGCGATTTTAAGCTTAAGATAATTAATCTTTTACTTAACCTATCCATCATTATATATAAAGGCTCCTCCTTCTGCCTAATAAAGTTAATATAGTCTGGTTTTCTCTTTTTAAAGTAACTATAGGCGATTTACAGCTATAGGTATAATAAAATTGCTTATTACTCGACTATCTATTAATATATATAGCCAATATCTTTTAACTATTATTTTTAATTTAAAATATAATAAATCTTTATTATTACTTTTTTTATTTAATATTTTAAAAGATATAATTTATCGATTATTACCTTATAGCCCTTTTATAAGTAATATTAATTATTTCCCGATTCCTCTCTTTTTATATAGGTTTTACAGTTAATTAAGGTTCCTTAAAGTAAATGCTACCTTTTCCTATTATAGGCGGTTCTTTTATAGGTAATGAAATTAAACTGGTTTCTGTACAGCTCCTTTATAATTTAATTAATCTCTTTATCTTTTAAAGTAGGTTTATTCCTTATATACTTCCGCATTCGCTATTCTTAAAGCTTTTCTTATAGGTAGATAGCGCATTTATCTTTCTAGCAGCATATATAGTCTAGTAATAAATATAAAGTATTATTAGCCTACTATATATACTATTCTTTTAACTTATTTTATTTATATATAATATACTTTAAGCTATTATATTTTAAAAGGTATTATTAATTGCATTTAAACCTTTTATTATAACGGAAATACTATTTTATTAATTTCTCTTAGCGGTAAATATAATATCCTTTAGACTTATATCCTTTAAATCTTTATAGCTGCTAACATTCCTTTAAAGTTTCAGTATCTAGTTTAATAATAATAATTTTAAAGTTTTAATACTATATAGTTACAATTTATTTTTTAAAGGCATTATAATCCTATACCTGTTTTATAAGGTAGAACAGGATTTTAATTAGGAATACATTATATTATACTTTTTTATAAAAGTATACTATATACCTATATAAAATATAAATAACTTAGGATATAGTATAATGCTTTTTATAAATAAAGTTATTTGCAGTATAGTCTCTTTATATATAGAAATATATAGGTTTTTTATATATAGCTAAAGTAACTAGGATAGCTTTAACAGCTATTTTATTATTAGCTTTATTTTATATATAAAGCTGTTTATATAGGTATAAGTTTATCCTATTTTACTGTATACTTATAGTAACCCTTTTAATTAGGTTTAGGTAATATTTATTTAGTTTACCTTTAAAATTACCGTTTATAGGTAATATATTTTCTAATTTTAAAGGTATAGTACTATATAGTAACAGTCTATATTATAAAGGGTTATTTTTATCTTTATTATCAAAGTTACTGCTGCTAGTCTATCCTTTATTGTCTGCAATAATTTAGTTAAAATATCAGTAATCAATTACAGCAACTATTTATTTATCCAGGATATTATTATCCCTATTTAACTTTATATAGCTAAAGTCTAGGCTTTATTCTATTAAACTGTTTAGGTATAGTAAATACCTATTTATTTTATTTTCTTTAAAAATATCTTTAAAAGTTAAAGATTTAAGTCTTAACTAGTATCCCTTTTAATTTATCATAGATATCTTTTTAGGTTATTTTAAATATTATCTGCTTCCATCTTTACTAGTTTTATAAATAAGGCAGCTATTATTATAGTATATAGTCTAGCTAAATAATGCGTAATTAATAGCTTTTAAAATTATATTAACTTTTTATCTAGGTTTTAGCGCAGGCTTTTAAGGTTTATTAATTCTCAGCTTTTATAAAGCTTTACAGTCCTTTAAAATATATCCTGGTTTATTATAGTTATAATAAATAACCTTTACCTTTCCCTTTTAAATAGCGTTTAGATTTATTTAACTAGGTCTTTTATTATTAAAGCTAGCGATATATTTTATTGCTTTTTGCCTTAATTTATATATCCTTAATATTTATAAATTTATCTGGATTACTATTATCTTTTCTTTATATTTAAGTAGAGTTTATAAAGTAAATTATTTGCGTTTATATATTTTTTAATAAACTTAATAATACCTTTATTATAAGAGAATTTATAAACTTTTTTTTTAATTTCTAGTTTAAATTTATTATAAAAGTGTTTAATAAAAGCAGAGTTTCTTTATTTAACTTTAAAAGTATAGTTTTTAAAGTATATAGTATAGTTAAAGTATTTTCCTTTTTAAATTAAGTTTATAAATTTATTTTCTATAGTGCATTCTTTATTAATATTATTACAGATATTTTTTAGTTTTTCTTTAAATTAATTATAACTAGCAAATATAAACTATATTTACTTATTAGCTTTACTTTTATTATTAAAGAAATCCCTTTAAATAGGTTTAAATTACTTTAAGGCGTTTCCTTTAAGTCGTCTAGCAGCTAAAAAGACTTTACTAATCTTTATACTAAAGCTAGTTAAAAAGTAGGTAAAATAGTTATATAGTTAAGTGAAAAATAGTTAAAGTGCTATAGTACTTTTATTAAAGGGTTTAAGGGGCTATATTTTAAGCGACTCTTTTAAGTCCCTTAAAGGTTAATTCCTTTTATAGTTTAGTATAAGGTTTAGAGCAGGTAGGGCTTAATTCTATAAGTTTACAATAATTGCTTACTGTTAGTAAATTATTTATTAAAGTCTAGCGTTTTCGGTAATTAAATATTAATAGCGTTATTTCTATTCTATATAATTGGCTTTTATTTATTAAAAGGCTTCCTTTATATAAATGCAAAGTTATTTTATTTTATTAATTTTATTTTTATCTTCACTTTTATTTATATTATTATCTCTATTATTATCCTTCCCTTAGCAAAGAGGTAAAATAGAGGGTAAAGTATTAGAAGAGGATACTGCAGCAGATATACTTACGGTATTGCTTAAGATTTTTAGTGGCCTTTTAAACAAGAGTCGTTAATGTATAACGATCCGGGTTAGTTTTTAACAGTTAAACCAAGGTTTATAGGTTTATATTAACAGAGAGGTTAAAGATAAATACTAAGCAGGGTAATATAGTTACAATTCTATAGAATAGGCGGTTCCAGTAAATATAATTGTTAACGACTATTTAAGTAACTATATTAAATAATTGTAATTTATTTAATTTTATATATAAAGGAGATATATAGTAAATGTACTTGGATTATATATAGATTACAGTTATATTAGATTACTTTGGCTTACGTTCCGTGATCCTAGTAATATATAGTTTATAGTAATTTAAGTAATCCTTCTTACTTGGACGGTCGTTCCATTGTTCTTCTGTGGTATATACTGCCTTGGACCCTTTATGCGGCTATAAGAGAGTCGGGTTATAACATTTAACTATATTTATATTTAATGTAAATTTTATAAGTATTTAAAGATTTTTTATATTTAAACTATATTAATTTGGGCTATTAATCTTTATTTTTAATTTACTTTATAGTTAATAGTAATATTTAATTGCTTTAACTTATAAAAATATACTTTTAATAATAGTAAAATATTAAAGTTTTTAAAATTAATTAATCTTTTATTTAAAAATCCCTTTATTTATAGGGATTGCGAAAGCGCAGCCTTAAAATATTAATTTTATAGTAACTAGATAGTCTATACAGTTAATTTTATATATATAGCTGTTATATTTAATTTCTTTAATAGTTTTTGTTTAAAGGGTATTTATAGGCAAAAAGAGATATTATTTAACATAAAATAGGTTTAAAAACAGTTAAGTTAATCTTTTTATAAAACTATATTTTAGTAATTCTTTATAATTTTATAATTAAATCTGCTTTTAAAGTATTTATAAGTTTTAAAATAATATTTAAAAGAGTATTAGTCTTAAACTTAATTATATTATTTAAAATTACAGCTTAAATTAATATTTTAGCTTACTTTATTTTTAATAATTCCTTTTTATTTTTAATCTTTACTATTTTATTATTTTTACTGCATTATAGTTTAAACAGTATAGTCTTTAAGATTGTAAGTATAGGGTTTAAATACAGTTACTCTTTCTTAATTAACTGCTTTAATTAAAGCAGTAATAGCTTCTTTTTAATTTATTTATCCACTTTATTAATTATTTAAATACACTTTTATCCTTTATTAATTATTAAGTTAATAAAGAAAGTTAAATTAAATAATTTTATAGTTAAGCAGTTTTAATTATATTTATCTAGGCAGTTTTTAAAGGAATTCATTTTAGCTAAGTTTATAGAAATATATTTAGCCTTTTTGATACCTATACTATTTTATTTACTGCTAATTATTTAATCTTTGCCTATAAAGTATATAATATTTATTATTAATCCCTTTATAAAGACTATATTTAACTTTTATAAAAGTTTAATTTTAAATATCTCTTTATACTTTATTTTTTTATAAACTATATTAAAGAGTTTAATTTTATAATAGTTTGCTTTTTAATTAAAAAAGCTAGGTTTTATTTTTTTTATAAGTAATAGGCTTAGTAAAATTTTATTTTAAGCCTTAAATAATTTTACTTAAAGCGCTAGTATTTTTAATATATAGGCTTTAATAGTTATAATTACGATAATAAATTAAACTAGGATTAAGATTTTCTATAAGCCTATTTAAGCTATTTTTAGCTTTAGGTTATATATTATAAACCTATAGCCTTTAATATAGGCTAGTTTAGCGCAGTTTTAAAGGAAATAGCTTTTATTTATATAATATTAATAATATTTTATGTTTATAACTGCCTTTAAATAATAATAAAGGAAAAAGTTTAGTATATTATTATATAAAAGGTGTATTATATTAATATTATTAATAGTGATTATTAATATAAAGAGTTTTTATTTAGGTTTATTACTATTAGTAATAATATAATAATACTCTTTTTCTTTTAAATTAATTATTTTAGCCTTTTAGTTAAAAAAATAAACTGCTAGTTTATTAAACTTTTTAAATAAAGCGTTTATTTAATTTTTAAGCTAAAAAAATGCATTTAGTTTTATAGGTTTAGGCTGCTGCTTTTTCTGCCTTTTTAAAATTAAGTTTATTTTTAACTTAAATAAATTAAATATATATTTAGTTTTAAAAGGTATTTTTATAGATTTTTAAAAATAGGCTTTTTTAAATATTAAATTCTGTAAGTCTTTTATTATGAAAAAGTATTTAGACTTTAATATATATTAACTCTTTAAAATTATTAATGTCTTTAATTTCTTTAAAGGCTATTATTAATTAAAGCAGCTTTAATAGTATTATTTTAGTAATATTATAAAAATATAGTATAGCTGCCCTCTAGTTTCTTTTATTAAACTTTTAATAAAGGTATTAATATTAAAGTAATTAATTTATTACAGATTATATTTTAATAGGCTTATAATAATAGAGATTTTAACGCTGCACAGTATATAACTTTAATTATTCTTTATTATATTATTTATAACATTATATAAGCTTTTTCTTAACTTTATTTTAATTAATACTTTCTTTAATAAAGATTTAGATTATTCTTTATTTTTTTTAGTTTTATAAATAGTTTTAAATACCTCTTTTAATCTTTTATTCAAATTCTTTAATCTTTTATCTTTTACTTATAGTTCTTTAAAAACTAAGATATATTTTTACTATTAAATTTACTTATAAGATTAGTCTTTATAGGTAGCTTTATCTTTTAAATACTTTTAAAAGCTTAAGCGAGGAAAAGGAACTTTTAAAAGGGTATTTTTTTATTTTCCGTTAAAAAACTTAATTTTTCCTTAATTTCTATTATAATAAATCTAAAGGGTATTAATATTAGGCTAGGTATATAATTAAATAATTGCTTTAATTAAGGTTTTAAAGAAAGGGTTATATTTAATACTTTAATAACTAAAAGTTACTTATTTACTTCCGATCCTTTTATTTAAAATTAAAATAAACTATTAAAGTTTTAATTAAATAGTCTTTTAATAATAGAATACTATTTATTTTATTGGTTTAAGTTATTTAACTTAAATGCTTAGCCGGTATAAGTATATTCTTTTTTCAAGTAAAAAAGGGATATACTCTTTTAATAAAAGGGTTATAGTAGAGTATTCTTTTATAGTAAAGAGTTTTTTTATAATAAAAAAGGGTTTTATATATTTATCTAAAATCATAAAATTAGCTATTTCTTTAAAGATAATTTCTTTTATTAATTTTAATTTTATAGTATTAGACTATTATTTTTTTAAGTCTCTTTTAAGTGGCTTTAATATAGGTAAAGGTGGTTTATATATAAGAGATTATAAGAGTAGTAAAGATAGTATTTTTATTAAAAGTTAGAGAAAGTTTAATTAAAAAGGTTAATAAAATTAAAATAAAGTCTCTATATTAGGAAATTAAATAATTAGTCTATTTCCTGCTAGTTCTCTATAATTACTTTACTAGCTGGCTTATAGGTTATAAGCAAAATAAAAGTTATAATAGTATATTGCTAGTTTAAAGGGGATTATATAATATAAAGCTAACTATTTAATTTATATATTTGCCTTCGCTATATTAACTAGTCCTTTCGTAATTTCCTTTAGTTCTTTAACCTTTTATTGGCAAGTATTATAAGCTAATTGTTTTTTAAGATTTTATTTATTTATTTTATTTTAAAGTATTATGCCTAGGTTAATTAATCTTAATTCCTATATTTCGGAAATTACAACTAAATAACTTATATTTTTAAAATCAAGTATTATATTGATTTATATTAACTGGCTGTAATAAAGGGTTTTTAAGCTATTTCTTTTAGCTAATTGTTTTATATTTGCCTTAAGATTTATTAAAGTTAGCCTATAATTCTATTAATAGTTGAATAAAGGTAGGTTTTAATAGTAGCGTAAAAGTGGTTTTAGTAATTGCTTCCTATAATGCAATCCCTGAGATTTCCCCTTATTTTAATTACTAGTTTTATTAAAGGGGAATTAGCGCTTTAAATATATATATATACTAATAATAACTAAAATAGAGCGCAGGAACCGCGCTTTTAATAAAACTATAACGCTATAATTACATAATATAGGGACTAAAAGATACTGTAAATCATTTAATCATAATGTCTGCAGTCGAAAGCAACTAATAGTTGCCTCTTTATGCCTTAATAACTGTAAAATTACAGGTAGGGGTAGTATATTAAGGGAGAACGCGGGTTAGTTTTATTATTAAACTAAATGTATCTATGTATCTTTATAGTCTTATACCTCCTTAATCTAATAGTTGCTTAAATAAGTAATTAACTTTACTTAGGTAAGCTAGTACAAAGGACTATAAGTGTATTGGGTATATTAGTTACCCCCAACAAAATATATATTATATAAGCGATATATTGAACTATATAAGTGCTTATAGTATATATATTTTGCCTTTCCTTTATCTTAACTATATATATATATATATATAGCAAAGCTATTATAGTATATTCCTGTATAACATTAAGCTTTATTTCCTATTTTTAAGACTTTATATAGCTATACTATACTTTATTATAGTTATAAGCCTAGGTAATAACTTTAATTAATTTACTAAGAACCTTTACTTAATATTATTTTTCCTATATACCTTTTTTATCTTTACCTATATATTATAAATTTTATTTTTTAAAATAAATAATATAAAAGCTTTACCTTTTATAAAGCTAAAATTCTTAAAATAGTAGATTAAATAAATAACTATTTTTATAAACTGTATAACTATTATTTAAGTATAGAAAATAATTAATTTTACTTTTTATAAAAAGCGTAATAATTATTTCCCTATGCCTTTACTGCTTACCTTTACTTAAATAAATAAAAAGTAATGAAAGAGTTTAAAGTAACAGCCAAAGTTAATAAAATTAATACCTATTATTACAGTTTACATTAAAAGCGTTAAAATACTATTAATATAAATATATAAAAAAGGAAAATTAAAACTGTAATTTAAAGGTAAATCTAGAACACTATTAATTTTAATATCGATAATTTAATTTTAATTAATATTTAAGTTAAATATCTAAAGCCTATTATTATAAAGGCAGGCAATAATAATAATAATAATAGAAATAATATTGAAACTTAATTCTTTATTTACTAAATTATTGAAAAGCTTAAAAACTACCTTTTTTTATAAAAAGAAATAATTAAAAAAGAAATATATATTATTTATTAATAGACTTTATATAATATTAAGTATGAAAGAATAATAGTAAAGATATAGTATATAAATTTATTGCGCGCTTATATATATACTATTTAATATAAACTTCTTAAAACTATAAAAGTATTTTCTTAAATAGTTTTTTAAAGGCTATTAAAGTATATTATACTTTAAACTATATTTTATATTATTTATATTATATAGATATATTAATTAAAAGCTATAAATTAAAAGAGTGTTTTATTTTTAATTAATTTAGTTAAGCTTTTTTAAATAGTATAAGAATATAGTAAATAACATTAAAAGCCTAAAGGTAATATTTGAAAATTACTTAAATAATATAATATTAAATAATAATATAAGCTTTAAGCTACTATTTTATAGACATTACTTATATAGATTAAAAGGGTATATTTAAGCAGCTATAAAATATGGTATATTATAAACTATATTTATTAAAAAGCTTCATAAAGGAACATATAAACTTTTGTTTAAATAAACTAATAAAGTTTATATATACTGTTAAGAAAATATATAAGCTACTTTAAATAATAAACTTATATAAAAAATATAAACTTATTTATTTTTAATAAAGAAATTATAAGCTTATACTTTTAAATGGCCATAATCTCTTTAAACCTATTTTCAATAAAAAGAAAAGAAACCTTACTATATATTTAATAAATATATTTATATATATAAATATAAGGGATATACTTTTTAAACCTTTTTAAAGCACTCTCTTTAATATTTATAATCTTATTTATTTAATAAATAGTAAAAAGTCCTTTATCCTAAACTCCTTTATTTTAAATATAAAAGATAATTATATTGTTATAACCTAATTATATTAAGGACTAGGTGATAGGGATATAAAAGAATATCGGTTACGCTAACCAATTATTAGGAAGTAATTACTGCACTAAAGGTAATTACTTAAACGTTTACTATATTTAAACGTATAATTATTTATTTAATTACTATACTATTACAGTAACTATATTAATACTTACTAAAATACTAGTAATTATTTAAATATATTCTTTATAAATATATACCTAGCTTATTATTTATTTAATATATTGATTTAAATAGTTATTAATATACTTATTTACTTAAACTACTAGTTTTATAAAAGAATAACTATATTACCCTATTTAATATTTACTTTTAACCTCTTTATTAATATAAACCTATAAACCTTAGTTTAATAGTTAGTAGTTAACCTAAATTATTATATACTAACGACTATTATTTAAAAGGTTATTAAAAGTTTTAAGTAATACTATAAATATATCTATTATAGTATTTTTTTAATTAACTTTAATACTTAAGTTATAATTTTATATTTTTATTAAAGGTAAAATAATAGTAAAAATAATAATATAAATAAAGGTAAAAATAAAAATAAAGTTAATAAAATAAAATAATTATATATTTATATAAAAGAAGCCTTTTAATATATAAAAGCTAACTATATAAAGTAAAGGTAATATTATTAATAGTTAATTATTAAAAATATAAAACTTTGATAAATAATTTAATAATAGTAAATAACTATTATAAATTTATAAAATTAGACTTTACCTGCTTTAAGCTTTATATAAAACTATAAAAGGAATTAACCTTTAAGGGATTTGAAACGGTTATTTAAAATATAACCTTTTAAACCCTTAAATAAAAGTATTATAATACTTTAATTATTTTTTTCTTAATAATATAATTATTGTATTTACTTTTTAATTAATTTCAATATAAAGATTAATAAAATCCTTTTAGCTATTAAATAGTTTAAAGAAAATACTTTAAAGTAATTTAAATTTATTTAAAGGGATTTCTTTAATAATAAAACTAAAGCTAATAAATAAATATAGTTTATATTTATTAATTATAATTAGTTTAAAGAAAATTAAAAACTATTTTTAATAATATAAATAGAAAATATATTATAAAACATATATTTATAAATTTCATTTAAAAAGATATACTTTAATTATATTATATACTTTAAAAACTATACTTTTAAAGTTAAATAAAGAAACTTTACTTTTATTCAATACTTTTACAATAGATTTAAACTAAAACTTAAAAGGGAAGGTTATAAGTTCTTTTATAATAAAGCTATAATTGAATTTATTAAAGAATATATAAATATAAACAATCTACTTTATAAATTCTATTTAAATATAAAAAGAAATAGCAATTTTAATAAATTTATAAGTATTAAAGATATATAAATTAAAGTAAAAAGTAATCAAAATATATTATTAATATTAATAATAAAAGATTTAATTAAATAAATTTAAATACTATTTAAAAAGGGAAAGTAAAGGTTATTTATTATAATTATAATAAATTAAAATATATTTTAAAGGACTATAAAGCTTTATAAAAGCTAAAGGTCAATAAACCTTTAAAGTTTATATTGAAACTTAAATAAAAAGTTAATATAGTTTTAAAAGCTATTAATTATATATTATTTAACTGGATTATATATTATAATAATAGCTGCTTTATTTATAAATGGAATAAAAGTAAAAGGCAGATAATATTTAAAATAATTTAAAAGGATATTTATAATAAATTAAAAGGGATATTAGTTAAAATTTAAATCTTTATTTTTTAAAGATATTGTTAAAGAGAGTAAAGTAGATAAATATTTACTATATTTAAATAGTTCAATCAAATAAACCTTAAACTTTAATTACTTAAAATTAAATAAAGATAATAGTAATTTAAATAAATAAATAATTATTATAATCGATTATTAATCTTTAAATTAGATTATTATAAATAATAAAAGATAATTTAATAGTAGTTACTTTAATAATAAAATAAAAATAACCCTTTATAATATAGACTATTACTATATAATACTATACCTTTATAACTAGAAAATATATTACGTATAGGTAATAACTTTAAAGGTAAATTAAATAAATATTATCTAAATTCTATTTAAAAAAGTTATTATATAGATATAGTAAAATAAGTTAAACCTATACTTATATAAAGTAGCTTTATATATAAAATAAAATTAATAATAAGATAATAATTATGTTATAATAAAATATTTAAATATAATTAATAATACCATTTAAAGTATAAGAGCTTAAAGTATATTCTATATAAGCAGAATAAATTAAAGGATTAATATATATAATAAAGTAATAATACTTTATATTTATTATTAGATTATATGTTCTACTATAAAAATAAATATACTATTTAGTTATAAAAGAAACTTTAAAAGTAGTAAATATAAAAGTATATAGAGTATAAACCTACTTTAAAGGATAAAGAGATTAATTAAATTATAAAAGAACTATATTAAAATTAATTTAACTTTATTATTAATAAAGGAGCTGCCTATTATAAAAAAACATAATATTTACTTTAAAGAACTTTAATTAACTGCGAAATCTATATAAAAGAAAATATTAAAAAATAATTAATATTATTTATAAAAGGGCTATAAAGTAATTATTAATATATTATATGTTTTAGAATATTAAATAATAAAAGTAATAATAAAGATTTACTGTATTTTCAATTGAAAATAATAGTTAAAGGATATCAGCTATATATATTAGTAAATAGTAGAGCGATAGGTAATCTTATTGTATTTATAAATATAAATCGCTTATACTTACTTTAAAAAGAGAAAACTAAACTATATTAATATTATTAAATAAAAAAGGAGCTTTTATACATAATAATAAATGAATTAAGTAAAAGATTAATTATTTTAAATTTAAAATCGCTAAATATAAAAAAGTAGTCTTTTATAATATAATAAATATTAATAAATATAATATTATTTTTAATTACGTTTAGTTACAAGATAATAACTTTAATATGAATTAAAAAAATAGCTAGCTTTATTAATATAATAATAAAGCTTTTTTAATAATTAAAATTATTAAAAAGGCTTTAACTGCAAGGAAGAAATCGTATATAAAACCCTTAAATATATTAAAAAAAGGAATGAAAAATGTTACCTTTAAGTTAATTATAGAAATATAATAAACTATTTAAAGGAATAGTTAATATAAGGCTATTGAAATACAGCTAATAGGATTATATAATTAAACTTAAAGATAATATAAATAGTGCTTTTTATAAAATTTATAATTTAAATAAAAAAAAGCTTAAAAACCTATATAACTATTTAAATAATATATTAGCTAAAAGTTATATTTAACCTTTTTTATTAAAAGTAAATTACTTTATTATTATTTATATTAAAAAAGAAATTATTATAAATTATAAACTATTAATAGCTTAATAAAGCTACTATTAAGAATAAAACTTTATGACTATTAATTATAGAATTGCAGGATAAAGTATATAAGAAAAAATAGCTTATAGCGCTAAACCTTAAAGACGCTTATGATTTTATTTAAGTTAAAAAGGGATATAAATATATAATTGCTTTTTAAATTAAATAGAGTTTATTAAAATAGTTAATTATACCTTTTAGCTTTATTAATACCTATATAATATTTTAAGAAATATTTAATAATATATTAAAAGAGTACTATAATATCCTTATAATTATTTACTTAAATAATAGTTTAATTCATTGAAATACCTTCAAAGAATATAAAATATATATTTATAAAGTATTATAAATATTATAAAATATTTAGTTATTTATAAAATTAAAAAAATATAAATTTTATATATAAAAAGTGACTTCTTTAAAGTATATTATTACTTTTAAAAAAAGTTATATAAATCTACTAAAAGTATAAATAGTAAAAGATTAATTTATACCTATAATAGTTAAAAAAGTTTAAAGCTTTTTAAATTTTATTAATTATTATTAATAGTTTATTAAAGGCTATAAAAGTATTATATAAACGTTATATAAATTTACTAAAAAGAATTAAAGGTTTCTATAAATATTAAATATATATAATATATCTAATAAATTTAAATAATTTATTTTAAAAGAATTTATATTTATTATATTTAATTTCATTAAAAAAATAAAACATAAAATAAATAGTTTTAATTTCACTATAAAAGCTTCATTTAATTAAAAGGATAAAAATAGTAAACTATACTTTATTACCTTTTACTTTAAGGTATTATATAATATAAAATTAAACTATTTAATATATAATAAAAAGTTCTTTATTATTATTTTTATATTTAAAGAATAGTAATATTATTTATTAAAAGGAATATATAAAGTTAAACTATATATTAACTATAACAATAGTATATACTTTATAATTGTTTAATAACTCTTTAAAAGGTAAGTTTACTATATAAAATATTTATTAAAATTTAAATATATTTTAATTTATTAAAAAGGATTTATAAATAAATATATAAATATATTTTATAAATTAATTAATTATAATTAAAAAACAATTAAATATATTAAATAGATTTTAAAATAAACTTTTAAAGGATATTATTAATAAATAATATTTTAAGTTATATATAAAGTATTTAATAATAATATTATATTTTAATATATTAAAAAGTATTATTGTTATAGTATAGGAAGGCAGGTTAGGGCAAATATTGTTATTATACTATAGAGAGCAAGGAAGCCTTAAGGCTTTATAGAAAGCTATAGCTAGGAACGCGTTAGGGCCTGGTTATATGACTGGAGCTTATATAACAGGGCGTTAATATTACGTTACAGTTAATGCCATAATAGTACCCCCCCTCCTATCTCGCTATTTAGTCGCAAATAGCTATATTACTTATATAAATCGAAATTCCAGGTAATTTATTTTAATATTTCTAATATCAAGGTAAATAAGGCAAATTATATAGTTTTTAGTATTAGTAATATATAGTTTAGTTATAGGCTTTAATATAATATAGTCTTTAATTAATACTCTATAGGTATTAGTTTCTTTCTAGCCATTTCCTCTTTTTCTTTTTTTATAATTCCTTTTAATGTTTATTGCAGTAAGCTTAGCTTTTTTAGGTTTTCTTATATAAAAGTTTTATATTACCCTTTTTTAGCTTTACAGCTCTTTAACTAATTGCTATATAGTAGTGTAATATCTTTATTTAATAAAGTAATAAAAACTATTATTATTATAATAATCTAAAAGTGCTTTAAACGTTTATTCTTTTTATACTTTATCTATACTATCTTCCCTTTCCAGTACTTTGCCTTAAATATTCCTTAACTTAGCCTTATTAATTATCTTTTACTTAAAGCGCAGTAAATAATTATTTTAAGTTATAAAAGAGAGTTATATAAAACTAGGAAAATCTTTATACCTTCCAGCAAACCAATAGCGCAGGCTTATAAATATACCTTTATTATTATATAAAGTCCCGCTTATTTATTATCTAGCTTTTTTATTAGCCAGTTAATCTTTATATTTTATATATTAATAAAAGCTTCCTGCCTAATAATATAGACTAATAACGCCTCCCTTTCTATATTTGCATTTTCTTTATACTTTTTTCTTAAAGCTTTAGCAAGGGCCTTTAATTATATAATAATTGTTAGGTTAGGTAGGCTAAGGACCTACCACTTATCAGCGCTTATCAGCGCTAGGGAGCTCTTATCTGCTTATATAGCAGATACCAGCTAATATATACATCGCGTAAGCGATATATTAGACTATATAGGCGCTTATAATATATATATTCTATGTTTTCCTTTATATTAGCTATATATATATATAGCGAGGCTATTACAATATATTTATTACTAGAATTAAGCTTTATTCTTATTTCTCTCTATATTTTATATAACTGTACTGCGCTCTGCGATAGTTATAAGCCCAGGTAGTAACTGCTAGAGTTACTAGAAACTTCCCTTAATATTATATCTTTACCTTTACTCTTTCCCTTTACCTTTAAACTCTTAAAGCTACCTTCCATAATAGATAATATAAAAGATATTACCTTTTTAAAGCTGGATTTAATAGTATAGTAAATTAAATAGATTACTATTTTAAATAACTATACAACTACTGCAAAGATTTAAAATAAAGTTAATCCTAATCTCCCTAATTAAAATAATAACTATTTCCCTGCTTTAAAGCCACCTACTTTAATTAAAGTAAAAGAAACCGCCTTAAAAGTATTTAAAAAAGAAACTACTTTAATAAATATCTCTATTTATTATAACAGTCTGCTTTATAAACACCAGTGCACTATTGCCTTATATACTAAAAAAAAGAAGGCTAGGGCAGTAATCTTTAAATAAATATAGAAGATAATTAATACTAGTATTTACATTTTAGTCTTTGCAGACTTTAAAGCTGCAATTTAAGCTATAGCTTTAGCCTTTACTGCTATTAAAGCAGCTAATAAAAACAATAAAAACTTAAACGCTAAGTTTACTATTTATTAGATTATAAAAAAGCTTAAAAAACAATTAGCTCTTTATAAGGATATAATATATAAAAAAGTATAGATTTTATATAAATATACCTTATATAATATAAAGTATAAAAACCTAAAGCTAAAAGTATAGTATATAAACTAAATGTATATTTATATAAATATAGTAAAGTATAAGCTCTTTAAAGTTATAGGAATAGCTGCCTAAAAGGCTTTCTTAAAAGCTATTAAAGTATACTATACCCTAAATTTTACTTTATATTACCTATATTATATAGACAGTTAAATCGAAAGCAGTAAAACTATTAAAATCTTCTCCTTTAATTAGCTTAATCGACTTTTCTTAAATAGTATATAGAATATAGAAAATTATATTTATAAACTTTATATAATATTTAGTAACTGCTTAAATAAAGCTATAGTAAATAATATTATATATTTAAAAGCTTTTATTAAAAAGCAATACTTATATAGACAGGAAAGGTATAATTGGCCTTTAAAAGATTATAGTATACTATTAGCTGCGCTTAAAGGAAAACCTAATAAAAAAGGGAAATATATTTTTAACCTATAATAAACTGCAGAAATTTATGCTTACCTTTAAGAAAACAAATAGTATACGCTTTGCAATAAGCTTAGCAAAAAGGGTTTTAACTTTACAGCCTTAGCTTAAAGAGGTATAGCTTTAACTGTTATAGCTACTTTAATCTCCCTAGACTTAATTAATAAAGAAAATGCAAGCCCTACAGTATATATAATAAATGTATTAATATATATTAATGTATAAAATACACTTTACTGCCTCTTTTAAAGCACTCTCTTTAATACTTATAGTACTATTTATCTAGTAAATAGTAGGAATTACTTTATTCCTAGCTTTTTTATTTTAAATATAGAAAATAACTATATTAAAGTAAAAGGAGCTAGGTATCTTATAGCCGGAAAAGGACGCTGCCTATTAAAGGATACTCTTTATAATCTATACTAAAAGGCAGCGCGCTTAATAAAGCTTATAGATATAGCTGTAGTTAAAGGATTTTATATTAATATTGTCTTTTTATTAAAACTTTAAAAAGTAGGAATATAGCTTATAAGGTGCAATAATACACTTTGCATTAATACAGTAAATTTAAATACTATTATAGGGAAAGTAAAGTATAGGTATAATCTTCTATTTCTTTAATATAAACCCTTATCGCTTTATATTAACTTGATTATTAAGTGTACTATTTTAAGCAGTATAACTGCTTTATTCCTTCTTCTTAGTATAAATTACTATATTTATATAATGTTAAAAAAAAAGAGAAGACTAATATATAACCTATTAATACTATATAATAACTTAAAAAAGCTTTAACACCTATAATTAAAACATTTAAACCTAGAAGTCCTTAAAGTACTGGTAAAGAATATAAAGAATATATATATTAAAGGAACTATATAAATAAAGTATAAAGCCTATACTTTTATATATACAAAATAGGTTATTTCTCGCAAAATATTTAAAAGACAAGCACTAAGACTATTCTTTAAAGTATATTAAGATCTTTAAGACTATCCTTATAGTTATAATAAAGATAACTGGCTTTTAGTACTAAAAGAGGAATACGCTTTATAGTAATATATATGCCCTTTATTAAATAAAGAATAAGATACTGTCTTTAATGCTCTCTTTAACTTAATAAGTATAGTAAAAACGCAATATAATATTTTAATATATTTTTTTAGGCAGGATAATAAAAAAGCTGTAATTGCAGTTAAAGGCTTAACATGCTTTTAGATCTAGGCAAATGCAAAAGGAATTATCCTAAAGCTTACCCCTTCCTATATATATAAGCTAAATAGCGCCTTAAAGCGCGCAGGTTAAGAAGTTATAAATAAATCGATAAAGATACTTAAAGTTATAAGCCTTTTAACTAATTTATAGCCTAAAAGTATAAAAGCTGCAGTGTAAATTATTAATATAAGTCCTATATATAGCCTTAATATAATATTACCTATTAAAAAATTAAAGTAATAGTTTTGCAATTTTGCGCCCTTTTTAATAAAAGAGCTGTCTATAGATTTATAGCTAGATTAAAGTAGACTCTATATATACAGCTACTGCGCTTATATACTTAATAAAGACTATAAAGCTGGCTAGAATAAAAGAGAATTTAAAATAAAGCTTAAAGGCCTAATTAAATATTTTATTAAATATACTGCAAATAATATATATTGCATTTAATTACCTTGCCTAGTAAAAGTAATGATTATAAAGAATATATAGTTTAATAAAACTAGCTTTTTTAATAGTAAAAAAGAAAGTATAGATAAACTGTCTATAGTTAAGTTAAATAAGCTATTTAATAAAATTAAAGAAAATAAACTAGAATTTAAACTCTTTTTAATATATATTCCTGCAGTAAAAGATACCTTTATAGGTAATATAAAAGAAAAAAGTATACCTTTAAAGGTAAGAATTGCATAAAGTATTAAAATTAGCTTAATAAATGCTTTAAATAAACTACTAGCGCACCTAAAAAGACCTTTTAGTCTTTAAATACTAAAGGCTACCCTAAAACAGTTAATCTTTATAAATAAAACTAGCGCGCTAATGGAAATTTTAAGCAATACTTTTAAAAGCAACCTACCCCTCTTTAAAGAAAAAGAGTTAGCGGAAGAATAGCTTTATATATTAAAAGTATACTACCCGATAAAAGAGAATAAACTGCTATCGCTAAAGGCAGACTAGTATATAAAAGACTTACCTACTTTTATATTAAAAGAGTAGATTTTCAAGGAAAAGCCAGCTAATAATTGCTTAAACAGCAAAGCAGTAGTTAATATTTATAAAAGTATAAAACTTTAAATGAAATAACCTGCGAGAAAGGTTAATAAATACTTTTTAATACATAGGATTAAAATATATACCTTAAATACTGCTTTAAAAAATAATAAGCCTAGTATATATTTAATAATTATAAAACTTTTTAATTTAATGCTATATTAATTACTGCTTAATTAATAAAAGCTAATAAGCAGTAAACTAAAAAGTATAGTAATAGTATTTACTGTTTTTAATACAGTAATAAATTAAAAAGCTTCCCTTTAAAAAAGTATTACTTTTAATAAGTAAACTATTTACTAAAAGGATTTAGCGAAACTACTAAAAGATTAAAAGGAGCTTATAAAATAGTTACTTAAAGCTAGGTTTAAATAAGCTGCGCGTAATAAAATTAACTCTTTATATATAAAAGGAACCTAGTAAAAGATACTATATTTAAAGGTAAAGATAAAGCTATTACTTATATATTAGGTTTTTGTATATAAGTTTAACTAAAATAGAAATCTAAAATGCTATAAAGCTTAACTTATAGTTTAAAGGGACTTATAGGAATACTTTATAATAAAAAGTATATACGCGGTTATACTAGCAGTATATTCTTTCTATATATTTATTACTTTAGCAGTAAGATTTAACTTTAAGTTAAAGCAGAATAATATTAAAAACACTTTTCTTAACGCTTTAAAGGATAAAAATTTAAAACCAGTTATATATAAGCTTTTTAAAGGTTTTAAGCTATTAAATATTTATTTAAAGCTTACTAAAGCCTTATATAGGCTAAAGGATTCGCTAAAACTATAGTTTAATAAATTATTCTCGACTTTAAAGAAATAAAGGTTAATTTTAAACTTTAAAAAGCCCTGCCTTTTCTATAACTAAACTTAAAAGATTTTTATTATATTTTATATAAATAATATTTTAATTATATATTATTATAATAATAAAACTCTTTATCTTAAGCTACTAAATGCTTTTAAAGTAAAATATAAGCTTTATAGTAAAGGGGATATATAGTAGTTCTTAAATATTAAAATTAATTAAAACTATAAAGAGTATAGGATATACTTTTTTTATAAAATTTATTTTAAAAAGGTTATAAAATGATTTAAGTTTAATAATAAAATATAGCTTTTTATAGTTTTAATATTAGTTATAAAGCTTAAAAAAGCTATAATATAAGCTATAAAAGTAACTATTAAAATATATTAGGAAAAAGTAGGATTTATACTTTATATAGCTATTATAATAAAGCTAGATATAGTATATAATGCCTAAGCTTTATCGCGGTTTTTAATTAACCTTAATAAAAAGCACTTTAAAGCAGTTAACTAACTAATCCGCTATCTATATATATAGCGCTTGTTAACTCTTTAATATAAAGGGTAAAGTAAAATATAAGTTTTAACTGCCTTAAGCGATACTTCTTTTATTAATAATATAAATACCTAAAGATTATTTTAAAGGTATTTTATTATGCTTTTTTTAAGCCTTATTTTATAAAATACTATATATTAAAGTATAGTTAATATATTTATAATTAAAATAAAGTTACTTGCTTTTACTTAAATAGTAAAAGAGGCAATAGGTTTATATTACCTTTTTTAAAAGATAAAATTTAATTTTAATATTAATTAAAATATTAACTATAATAATTAGTTAACTATATATTTTATAATTAAAGAGAGTATATAAATTAATATTTACTTATATTATATTAATATATAAAATATATAACTTAAATAAAAATACTAAAAAAGATTATTTTTAATCTTTTATCTCTTTATTAACTTTATACCTATTAATAGGCTTATTACAGCTTTTCTTTAATAGCGCTTTAAATACTTTAAAGCACTATTAAACTTAATAAATATATAGTTATTAAAATAAAATATATAAAAGTATAGGAAACTGTTTAATTTTAGCTTAAAGGCTGTTTACTATAAAGGGCGCACCCTATTACTGCAATAACTAATTATTTAAAGCTTTTTACCATTTATATGCCTGCGCGTAAAGGGTATTATTATTACAGCTACTTAAAGCAGCCACCTCCTTAATATAAACTAAATCCTTTTCCTTTGGTAAATTAAATTAAAGGCGCAACGCCTTTTTATATTAAATTACTATTTAATTGTATTAGCTTATAAATATATAAAGAAAGAATAATATATTTACCCCGTTATTGTCTTTATTTACAGCTTAAAAAAGCCAGTATATAATTAATATAAATATTAAATAACTATAAAGTATATAATTAATTGGAATAATATAGTAAAAGCGAGGAAGAAAATATATTAAAGAGTGTATTAATAGTTACTATTAAAATAAGCAGTATACCGCTAAAAGCAGGCAATAGTAATACACTAAAAGAAATCTCCTTTCCTAGCAATTGCCGACTTTAAATAACCTTTATAAAGAGGGGATAACAGTATAGCAGTAAAGGCAGCTGTAAAAGTAAAGGCAGAAGCAGGGACTGCTGTAGGAGCAGCTGCAGCAGGAGCAGCAACTAAAGCAGCAGCAGCAATAATAAAAGCAGGGGCTAAAGCAGGAGCAGGAGCAGCAATAAAAGCTGCAGGAGTAAAAGGAGGAGCCGATAAAGATACCGCGGCGCGCAGCTTAGTAAAGGCTTCCTCGCGATTCCTAGTAAGCCTTAACTCGAGACGAGAGAGAGGCCGAGCAACTAGACCAGCCAGCGCAGCAACAGAAACCAGACCAGCCAGAGCAGGAGCCGGTATAGGAGCAGCAGCCAGCGTAAAAGCAGTAGAAGGCGTAGCCGCCTAAAGACGACTAACGCTACAATAAGCCACTTTTAAAGGGCAACTGCAACTACACTTAATTAAAGAGGTATTTTTATTCTGCAATTTTATTATTAACTAATAAAAATATACTATAAAAAAAATACGCAAAAAGTATAATATTTATTAAGGCTATATTAATACTATTAATATTACTATTATTAATAATAATAATAATATTAATAATTAAAAAAGAAAAATAAAAAATAAAGTTAAAGGATAGTTAATATATTTATTTTAACTGTTTAAAATTAATTTACCTGCTTAAAAGTTTTTATTATTTAACTTTTTATTATTATAAATTAATAATAGCTATAGTATTTATATCCCTTTTACTTTAATAATAAAATATTAATATATATTTATAATAAAAGAGCTTTTAATTAAGTAAAAGAGGCTTTAAAAGCGCGGCCAGACAGTTATAATACTATAAATAGATTAAAATAGCAGTTAATAAAGCACTAAGAATAGCTTTATTAACTGGGGGGTGTATTAGGTTAGGTAGGCTAAGGACCTACTACTTATTAGCACTTATCAGCGCTAAAGAGCTTTTATCTGCTTATATAGCAGATACTAGCTGACATATATATCGCGTAAGCGATATATTAAACTATATAGGCGCTTATAATATATATATTTTATATTTTCTTTTATATTAGCTATATATATATATAGCGAGGCTATTACAGTATATTTATTACTAGAATCAAGCTTTATTCCCATTTCTCTCTATACT
The DNA here is from genome assembly GCA_025331125.1 of Mycogone perniciosa. Classification (NCBI taxonomy): domain Eukaryota; kingdom Fungi; phylum Ascomycota; class Sordariomycetes; order Hypocreales; family Hypocreaceae; genus Mycogone; species Mycogone perniciosa. The sequence continues at coordinate 33,578 of JAOALB010000248.1, forward strand.
CTATATAGCTATACCGCGCTCTGCGACAATAATATATTTAAATTAATCGGCAATAGTATTAGTATAGAAAGATTCTTTCTTCTTTACTATAGAAAGGTTTAGCGGGCAGGGCTATAAAGGCTTAATCCTTAGGCAAGGGTTAAAACTATAGTTAGTGAAAAATAGTAATATACTAGTAGATTCAAATACTATATTATTTACAGTAAATTCAGCTAATAAAAGCTTATAGACTTAATTATCCTAATAAAAGTTAACAAAAGCTTATAAGTATTATTTTATACTTATATTAATTCTTTTAATTTAGCTATTAGTTTTAAAGTAAAAGGCTAATAACTGTTTTAATATAACTTTTAATTACTTTAAAAGTTATTCCTAGAATTTTAATATAAATTATATACTATAGTCTAATATAATATTATTAAATATACTATAAAGGCAGTAAATCCTGCTAGTAAATATATTAGCTAGCCTTTCTATTAATAGTAAAGTAATATATATAAAGTAATATATTTTAATAAAGCAGTAAACTACAATTAATAAATACTTATAAGTAGTATTATAGTAGTAGGATTTAGGCAGTAATAGAATATAGTTAATAAAGATATTTAATTATATATAGAATAGGATTAATAATAGTTAAAGGAAACCTTATAGTAAAGATTATAAAGCCTTTATGTTAATATATAATTTACAGGCTTATATAAATGCTTTAGTGTCTTTTGAGATTTATAGCTATTAATATCTTTAGCTAATAAAGTTTAAAGTTTTAAACCTGCTTAAATATTTGGCTAGGCCGCTAAAGTGGTGTCTAAATAGGATTTAGATATAAAGCTTATCGTTAAAGGGAATAAAGAGCTGCTTTTAGTAGTAAATTCTACTATTTATTACTTAGCAGTTATTTATTATAATTTAAAGTTCCTTATAAAGCTACTTTAACTATTAGCAGATATTAGGGTCTTAAAGTGCAGTTACTATTTCTTTCGCTATAGTATTTTATTTATATACTACTGCAATTAAGTTATTAATTAATTTATTTTTGCGGGTATTATTATACCTATAAGGGCAGCCTTTATAAATATTTCTATATTTAATAAGATTTCTTTTTAAAATATTGCTTAAGCTTTAAAGCTAAAAGAACTTTGCAGGAGGATAGTATATTGCCTATTTTTAATTTAATTATTAAAGGGATTTAATTTTATAGGCCTATTTTCTGCTTTTTTACTTAAAGTATTAAGCTTTATAGCCTTAAAGCTAGCTTAATAAATAATATAGAAGTTAAAGCTAAAGAGGAATTTAAACTATTAAACTTATCGCTAATTTAAAGCTTTAATTAAAGTAAAGTATTTAAAGTTTTTATAGTGTATAATAATATTAAATTCTTATAAGCCTTATAATTTTAGGCGCTACTTTTTTATTACTTTAATAATAGCTAAAAGCTTTTTATTATAGATTTTATAATTATATTCTTAAATATTATACTTTATAAAGAAAAAAATAATAAAGGGTAAAATGCCTTTTTTATTATAATATAATAAAATACTGCCTAATATTTAATTAAAGGCATTTATTTCAAAGACTATTTATTTATTATAGTTAAAGAAAGCTAAAATTAAAGTTAATTTAAAAGTGCATTTAATTAAATTAAAGGCTTTTTATTATTTTTCTTTTTAAATATATAATTTTTTTTAAAAGTTTATTTAATAGCGTAGCTATTTTAAAGTATCTTTAAATAAAACAGTAATAAAAGTTTATAAAGCTAAGGAACTTTTATAAGTCTTTTACTCTTTTAAGTAATTGCCAGTTTAATATAGCTTTAACCTTTTTAAATTTTATCTTTAATCCCTTTAAAGTAATAATTGAATTAAAGTATTTTATTTTTATTATTTTAAACTTATATTTAATAATATTAATTTAAAGGCTAATATTTTAAAGGCAGGCTATTGTTTTATAAATATATTTTTAATATTCCTTTTAATTTAAAAGTATATAAAGATACTGTTAAAGTATATTATATAAGTATAGTTAAAGAGGTTATAAAAAGTGTAATTAATATAGTATTAAAATATAGTAGGCGCATTATAAAGGCTAAAAAGTATAATTAATATCTTAAAAAGGCTAAACCTTATAATAAATGCTATTTTCTATATATTTCCTTTAATAATATAAAGTTTATTAAACGCAGCAATAATATTAAGTTTTATATATACCTTTATATAGCTTAAAGCATTAAAGGTTTCCTAGATTAATAGTAATAAATATTAATTTTTAATCGTAATATTATTTAACTTTTAATTGTTTTAATAAATATAAATACTGCCTTTTAGTTTTATAGCTAAAAAGAGGGGAGTAATATATTATGTTTGCGATTTGCAGATGAATCTTTTTATTAAATTATTATTTAATTATTTTTATATTACCTGCAGTTTATTAAATAAAAATAGCCTATTCTTTTAATATAGAGGGTCTTTTTTTAGTAATATTTTAATTTTATAGTTTTAGGCTTATTATAAAGGAAGTTACTATTTTTAGCAGGAAAGTATTATATAGGTTAAATAGCTAGGATAGCAGTTTCTTTAAAATATCTAGTTTACTAAATTTAAGTTTTCCTGCTATAAATTTCTTTATATTAGCAGCTATAATCTTTTTTAATTATATTAAAGAGTAGTATTTATTAATAAAGTTATATATTTCTTTTAATAATATTATTTTTATTTTAATAAAGTCTCTCTATTTTATAAATATTTATTAAAAAGATTTATTTAAAAGCTTTAGTAGGCTAATAAACATTAACTCTTTAATTTTAATAGCTTAATTAATCTTTTTTTAAGTTATTTTTATTACGCGGATATATAGTTTATAATAAAAGGTAATAAAGTTTATAGCTGCTATTATCTATATATCTGCTATATTTAAGTATACTTTCTAATCTTAAAGTTTAGTTTAATTTTGCGGAAATCGTATATTAAAAGGTAATAGTAGTAGCTTTAATAAGGGTTTTCTTTTTTATTATTAACTGCAGATTATAAAGGCAGGCAGTGGCTTTATATATATTTAATTTAAGATTATCTATACTTATATTTCTTTATTATTAATTTTACTGCATTTATAGGTTATATAATAGTCTTAATTTAATATTAAAGTTTATAACATATAGAATTTATAAGCTCCCTCTTTATTTAAAGTGTCTTTAATTATTAATTACTTGTAATATATATTCTTTATATTAATTTTTATAAAATGATTTTTTATTTTAACTATTATTAAAATTTATATAAAATTAGCTATATTTTTTAAAAGGTAATAATTATAATAGTAATAGGATTTAAAAATAATAGTTAATTCTTTTTAGTTAATATTAAAGTTATATTCTTTTAGCTATAAAAGGCTAAAGATAATAAGTATATTATTAAAGATATTTATAATAAAAAAAAGTAAAGCTTTTTATAAAGGCTAATTATAGTTTATATAACAAAAAGTCTAAAACTTTATTAGCTATATTTCTATTAATAAAAAAAAAGTTTTTAATAAATAGCAGTTATTAAATAATAATATTAAATTGCTTAATAAAGGTATAGTTAATAAAGGCTTAAAGTTTATAGCTATCATTTAATAAAGATTTTATATTAATATAAATATTATATATAAAAGATAATCTAGTTTATATTAAAAGGGATTTATTATTTATTAATTTAAATTTAAAAGGCTTTTAATTAAAAAGGCAGTAGTAAATCTATTTTAAAATAATAATATTATTTATAGTTAACCTTTACTTATAACTTTTAGTAAAGGTTAATTTTTTCTCTAGTTTATAAATTAAGTTTAGGTTTTTAATAAATATAGTTAATTAAATTAAAGTAAATTAAAAGTTAATAAAGTAGCGCTATTATTATTATTTTTATTAATATTTAAAGAAGGTATATTATTTAAAGCTTAGATTTATAGGTTAACTAGGTATTGCAGGTAATATTAATATATTTTAAGGTTTAATTATTATACTTTACTAGGCTATTTTACTATTAGCTTTAAAATACTGCTACATTAAAATATAGCTAGTATAGTTAAATTTAGTAATTTTAGTTTTATATTTAATATAGATTTTTTTAATGTATATTAGCTTACCTTTTTTTATTATATTTATTAAAGCTATAACCTGCTTTTTTATAGTAAAGGTATAATCTTTTAGTAATATATTCGTTATAAAAGACTCAAAGGCAAAGTAATATAATATATATAGTATCTAGCTATATTAGGTTACTGGTTAGCGTTAAGGCGGTAGTTTAGTTATTTATTTAATTATTTATTTAGTTATTCTGCTAATATTAATAATATTACTGCTATTATTAATCGCTTTATTAACGCTAGCTTATTTAAATAGTATAAAAGGTATTATAATAGGCGCCTTTTTAAAGCCTATTATAAATAATTTAATAAAGTTAATCTTATTTAGTAAAGTTAAATTTATTTAGCTTAAGTATTTAAATCTTTATAATATTACTAAGTTTTTTGAAGACTTTTATCTTTAAAGCTTTTACTATTTATTTAATAGTTTTATTATATTTACTAATTAATATAAATACTTCTCCTATAAAATTCTAAAAAGGTTTATTTAATATATATAGGCTATTAAAAGACTATAATACCTTTTAAAATAAGTTAATTATTTTATATTATTTATTAAAATTAATCAAAAGTATTATATTAATCTTTTAATAGTATTAAGTAAGGTTATTAAGATTTTTAATAATAGTATTAAAGTTTTTTTATTATAGTTAGTATATATCTCCCTTTAAAAGGCCTATAATATATAAAAGTTTTTAAGTTTAATTAAAAGGATTAAGTAATTATTTATAAAGCTAATATTAATTTAAAAGCGCTAGTTAATATATTTATATTAGCATTTAATAATATTTTTTTATTTATTATTAAATTATTTAAAGTCTTTAATTTAATAGTCGCTAAATAAATTATTACTTTTAAGGTTTAGCAGTAAAGCTATATTTAAAGCTTTAACTTAAATTTTAATTTATACTTTAAAGTTTTAGTTTTTAATTATTTATTTTAAAATTTCCTACTTAAAAGTTTATTTTTTTTATTAAACTAAGCCTTTATTTATTAATTAATTAAAAAGATAAAACTAGTAGTAAAAGTTATTATTTTTAATAATTACATTTATTAAATATATATAGTTGCTATTAATATTAGATTTTTATAAGGTTCTAAAAAGAAAAGGGAAAAGCGCTAGCTTTAAAATAAAGATTATAGTCTATTAGGCTAGGTTAGGTTATAGGGTAAGGTTTAAAGCATTTATATTTATTTTACTTATAATTAATTTCCTATAGGCATAGGATTTAAAGGGTAAAGGCTAGGCTATAGAGGTATTATTATAGGTTTAGGAATAAAGGGGGAATTTAAGGAAGTTTATAATTAGTTAAGTATATACCTCGCAATAGCGCAGCTAAGTTAAAGGACAGTATAAACTATTACAGTATAGGAAGGCAGGTTAAAGTAAATATTATTATTATACTGTAAAGAGCAAAGAAGCCTTAAGGCTTTACAGAAAGCTATAGCTAGGAACGCGTTAAGGCCTGGTTATATAACCGGAGCTTACGTAACAGGGCGTTAATATCGCGTCACGGTCGGTGCTGTAACAATTATATTATTTAAAATGATAATAAAGTTTTAAAAGATATAAAGCTTAATAATAAAGGAATTTAATAATAGAATAAATATATTTAAACTATAAATTAACTTTGAAAAAATATAGTTATAAAAGTTTATAAATATTTAATATATAAATATAAAAATATTTATAAAACTTATAACTATATATAAATGTATTTTAGATTTTAAAGGCTTAACGAAGTAATATAAAATATTATTCTTTACTATGTAATTTATAAATTAATTAAATATAAATTATAAGCTTAATATTATATATTATTTCTAAATCAATAGTTTAATAAAATATATTAATTAAATTATTAAAGTTTATTTAAAAAGTTATATTAACTTTAATTAAAGTAATTAAATAAAAAAGCTATTAATTATATAAATGTTTTATAATAGTAATATTTTAAAGTTAATTAAATTTTAAGATATAAAATAATTATATAAAGAAATGCAGGTATACCTTTACTTTCTATAAAGAGAAATAAAGAAATATATTAATAAATATAAATTAAAAGGATTAATCTTTAAAGAGGGAGCTATAGTTTATTTATATTAATATTTATTAAAGAAAAGACTATAAATATTAAAATAATATAATTAAATAATAAATTATTTTTTAAAACATTTAAACTTTATTTAATTAAAAATGTTAATTTAAAAGTTATTTATAAACTTATATTATTAAATAATATTTAAATTTATTTAATATTTTATATTATACTATTTAAAAAGGTATTATAAATTAAATTAAAAAATAAATTTATTATAGATTTAATTAAAGTTTTATTAGTTAAAGAAAAATATAAAGTTAAAAGAATTCAAGTTATAAAAGTAAAAGATAATAAATATTAATATTTAATTAAATAAAAAAACTATAAAGAAAAATATAACTTTTAAAAACCTATTAAATATTTATTAAATAGTAAAAATAAATTTAAGCAGTTTTACTAATCTTTAAAATTAAAGGATATAAATTTATAAAATTATTATTAAACTTTAAAGAAGTTTAATTTACTTTAATAAATACTTTTAATTATTAAAGATTAATTATTACCTTTACCTTTTAAATAAATAAAAAAAACAATATATTATCCTTTTTATTGAAACCTTATAACCTTTATTCAAAACGTTTAATATATTATTTATATACTGTTTTTAATATATTAAATATAATTTAACTGCTTTACAGCTACTATAATTTATAATTAAAGCTTTATTAAATAAAAGTAAAGACCTTTTAGCTTTTTATTTACTTTATCCTTTTCCAGTTTAAGCTTTTCCTATTATTTAAATATATATATAACTAGAGAAGTTAATATAAAAATATAAAAGAAAAGAAAGAGAGAAGTATATAAAATAAAGTAATTAAAACTTTATTATAGGAATAGCTTTAATATATATTTACTATACTTTAAAGAGTTATTTATTATTTAATAAATTAATTTTATTTAAAAGTAAAAGGTATAAAGTATATTATTAGGATTGCCTTTAAAAAGAATTAAAGATATAAATAAAGAATATTTATTAAATTTATAAATATTAAGGTTAATACTATAATTTATTATAATATTAATATAAAAAAGGTAAAAAGAATAATAAATAAAACTTATAAAAAAACTAATAAGTTTTAAAGATAAAATTAATAGGAAAGGGATATTATATTATAACTTAACTATATTAAAGACCTAGTTTTAGGATTGCCGTAAAATATTAAAACTTTTAATTAATTACTAATAAATAGCGGCTATAAGCATAATCCTATAAAAGGGATTACTATATAAAACTATAATCCTAGATTATTAAAATCGCTATAATTTAAATAATCTAAATATATTTATTATATATCTCTTTTATATATATATAACTAGCTTATTATTTATTTAATATAGTTACTTAAACAGTTATTAATAAATTATATTTACTCAAACTACTCATTTTATAGAATTGTAATTATATTACCCTATTTAATATTTATCTTTAACCTTTCTATTAATATAAACCTGTAAACCTTGGTTTAACTGTTAAGAACTAACCTAGATCGTTATACTTAACTATATTAAGCCCAGCATTATAATTCCCTATATCCCCTAAACCAGTTAATATGGATATATATATATTCAGCACTGTATATAAGCCTTAGGCCTATATATATATATACTATTACCTTATAAATTAATAGATATAGCTAGATAGTTCCCCTTTATATTCCCTTACTCTTTAACTTTAAATAAATAATCTTATAGCGCTTTATTATCAGCTACTATAAAAGGCTATACCTATTATAAAAAGTAAAAAAAATACCTTTTTTTAAAATTATTAAAAAGCTACCTACCTAGCAGTAATAAAGTTTAATTATTTTTAATTTACTTAAAATCTAATAATATTTATTATTTTTCTTTAAATACTTCAAATAGGTAAAGGAGTATTATTAAGTTTATTTTTCTTAATAGCTAGTTAAAAGGTTATAAATTTTAGTAAATAAGCACCTAAAAGGTAGGGTACCTATAGGTATAGGAGGGAAGCTTGAGAAAGATAATAATAAGCCCAGGGCTTATAATTCAAAATATCTGCTAACACCATATAGCTATAGCGAGCTTTACCAGAGAATATGCCTTGTTTTAGTGGATTGTGGCAGGTTTAGTTGACTTTAGTAGGTAAAGGAGTTTTAATTAATTTAATTAATACGATAAACTCTTATATTGTGTGGCAGGGGTGCCGTCAATTGCAAAGTGGCCCAGGCCTTTTCGTCCTTAACCTTTATACCTTGGTATTCTATCATTAATTGCCGTCTACCCCTGAATTGTCGCCTGTCTCCCCTGTTATCTTTACTCCTGCGTTATTTCCCTTTTACTAGAAGTCTGCATTAATTTTAGGTAAGAGTCTTATATTATTGGTCACTTGCTAGTTTTCATCTGACGTAACCTGATACTGGCTATTGTTTACCCTCAAAGAAAAGAAATTATAAAAAATCACGCGGAGAAAGACTGTTCGATCTATATCACCATATCCAATCACAATTTGGAGAGGAGAATGACCGAGCGGAAGCAAGAGCAAAGATTAGGTATGATCGCGCACTTCATTCTCGAGCACTACGCCGAATGGCATAGCAACAATAGGCCGTCTATGCTGCATCCTCTTTTTTCCCTTGTGGGACAGCAAAGTAGAGATATTATTCTCTGTACATTCACCGACCAATTCCTGGCTGAGATTCGGACGCCAGCTTGGCAAAGCGGAAAATTAAACCCTTGCTTACCAGTCACTTTCATGTGGAGAGCCAAGTTGGTCTTGTGTCACATACCATAAAAGGCCACTTATCCACGCACATATTGTGGAGCTTCACTCTTGGATTTGTGGTCTGACATCTTGGAATACTAATCCGCAAGCCTGTACTCCGTACTTCGTAAATAAGATTAAATTCTTTTTCTAGTAGCGTTTGACGCTAGTGTATACTCTGTACGGAGTGTGCAATATCGTATAAGGAACGGAGAAAGCGAGACCACGATCATTGTGATGTAACTTCAGTGGTGGCTAAGCGAGTATTTCTGATAGGCAATGTTGAACAGATAACAAGAATAATCAACTGTGATGAACCTTGCTAGGTCTGAAAGTAGCTCGCCATCGCGTCACATCCAGTAAATCGGTTAGTCTGGCTCATTCTCTCATTCTCTCGGAGGCACGGTCGAAAACAAAGTGACCAACCCTTCGTTCAGCGTCGGGTGTGTTATCACCAAGTCCTCAATCTCCCTATAACTCACGCCCAACTTCATAGCAAGTTGTACCACGGCAAGAAGCTCTCCCGCTCCACGGCCCAGAGCTGTGAACCCCAGAATTCGGTCCCCATCAGGCTCGATCAATGCCTTTGCGAAGCCGTCCATCTGGCCAAGAGTCGCGGTTCGCAAAAACGAACCCATTGGAACCTTGCACAGCCGATACTTGATTCCTTGGGCTTTTGCATCCCTTTCCCGCAACCCCACGTGGGCGAGTTCCGGTGATGTAAAGAGGGTGAAGGGAACCTGGCGGTTATTCTTACCTCCAGGGTTAGGTGACCCTGTGAGATTGGCGTATACAATGCGGAAGTCATCAGAGCCCATATGAGTGAAGTAAGGACTACCAGCGCAATCTCCAACCGCAACTACCCCAGGAATTGAAGTCTGCAGCTGCTCATTCGCTGTTACGTGCCCGTGAACCGTAAGTTCGATACGCGCGGTTTCAAGACCTATGCCGGAAGTGTTGGGTGCCTTGCCAACGGCGACGAGTAGATGTGAACCACGGACGGTGGCCGTGCTGCAATTTAGTAGAATTTCCACTTCCTCTCCTGATACCCCCATCATCTTCTTAACGGTTGTGGAAATAAGGATCTCGATGCCTTCTCGGTGGGCGACATTAGCCGAGTGTACGAAGTTCTTGCTTGGTAGGCAGGCGATATTGGGACAAGTACCACCGATCCACTTATGCTCTATCAGGGCGACCTTTTTGCGTTGCTGAGAGGCAGAGAGTTTCCAGGCGAGTAGTTTGTTTCCGGCGCCGCTACCGAGGAGGATATAGTCAAAATGCTCCAGCTGCGAGGACATGATGTTGGGAATTCAGTGAAGATATTGGTTTTAGAAGAATCGCCAATGTGTCTGAGTTATACAGGTAGGGGGTTAATGAAGTCATGTATGCAGATTTCTGAAAAGTACACCTTATAGTCGAAATAAATGACACTTTATATAAGTTAGAACACAGAGCCGGAAAACGGCCCAACCCAATAGCTACTTGAACGGCACTGGACACGAATTACGGCTCCTTTCGTTTCTTCGGTTTGAAACCTTCACTTAGTAGCCAACTTGTCTTTTCACAGTGAAGAAACATAGGCGAGACTACGGGATTCACTAGCTCACCCACGTTGCTTCAGTAATCGAAACTCCATTTCAAACTTAGTGAAGGAAGTCTCGATTAACTTCAGCTTGGAACATTGGGTGACATTAGACTTCGATACAAGCAAGTTTAATAAACCAACTATCATATTTTACTCGAGGCAGAAGTTCGCCAACTCAAGCCCACCTCAGCTTGAGCTTTATATTTAGATATACAAAGTATACCGACTTGCTTTCTTTCGTTTATTTCCCCTGCCTAAGCCATGTATACTTCCTAATTGGACTATCTTGCGGCCCTTAGAGTCAATGCCCTAAGCAATAACTTGTCGCATAGCATATAAGGTCACTTATCCACACTCACAGGGTGGGCTTACATTTTGCTGGATAGTCTGACATAAAGATTATTCCTAGTGGCGAGAGTCAGTACTCTGTCAAATCTAGATATTAAGATGCTACCTATCCGAGCCGTATCTCAGTTTAAAAAAACAATTAGTATTTACACACATTTGTCTCTATTTGCATTAACTTCCAATTCTGCCCCACCCCACCGTCACCTACCGCTATATAAATTTTAATACGGAATACTATATATAAGTAATCCAAAGGCGTTAGTCACAAAATACTAAGTTCAGGCATTAATAAGTCACATTGATTATAGAAAATACCTTTCTGATAAGGGCGCGCGCAACTATGTATAGTTCAGGTATTTAGTGTAGAGGCATCAGATTTTAGCGTGCTGCTGTACATTTACTTAGCTTAATTTTCATTACTCTGGACCGGGAGCCTATAGGTGCGCGGGATCCCACGCATTTAAAAAACACGGGATCCCGCGCAATTTATATTAGCACAGCCAATTGAAGTGGGCCCCAGCCACTTAAATACCAGATAGCTAGACAAAAATATTTTAATAATTATATAAATCCAGGAAATAACCCCTTAATATATACTATACTAGTATATAGTAAAGGGTATTTTTTTAAAGCTTTATTCAAGTTTACTGTTTAAATTGAATAAAAATTAAAAGCTATTAAACTAAATATAAATACTACTATTTTTCACTATCCTTTTTAATCTTATCCTAAATATATACTATACTTTATCTATTGCCTTTAACGAGATTATTTATAAACTGTTATATAATAAAGGCTTTAATATAGTTATTTTTATTATTTAACTAATTAAAATATACTATTATGTCTTTATTAATTTAATCTCTTTTAAACTAAAATGTTTTATAATATTAACCTATTTATTTCTAATTTAAATATTAATTATAGTTATTTTTATTATAATTGTTACGTTCCAAGCACGTTTCCCTTATATATAGTTGGTACCGTTATAATAATTGCTAGAAATGGAATTATTAGCCTATTCTTTTGCCTATTAGCATAATAGTATAACAGTTCGTTACAATAATTAACTAGCAGTTTTATAGCTTTATAATAAAGCTAGTTAGTTTAAATACTATTTATAAGCTGCTTTTTATATTAAATAGATTTTTGTAAAAGGACTGGCCTTAAGTGTATAATATGATAAGGGGACCTAGAATTGTCTATCTAAAACTAGGGAAAAAAGGAAGAAAAGCTTAAGGCTGGCTGGCCTTAAATAACAGCTATGTATATGATTGGCGTATAAGTTATATATTCAGCTAGAACTATATTAAGTAAATGCTAAATTCCTTTACCTAAGCTCTTAGCCTATAATAATTAGTTATATAAATGCAGTCTAGTAATAAAAGATTTAAATATACTTAAAAATATTTAACTAAATTAAAATAAATAAATAAATAATAGTTATTTAACTATTTTTATTAAATTATATTATATACTTTAAACTATACTATTCAAAGACTTTTTAATAGTTATAGAGAATTAATAGTTAATTATATAGGTTATAGTCTTTTAGCTATACTCTTTAAATAAACTATATAGTTAATAAAATTAATTATAGGTATATATAATAGTTTATTTACTGCTTTTCTCTTTAATTAATTTACTTATTATAAGTATATAGCTATAATTCACTACTTAAATATTAATAAACTTAAATAGTATATTTTATAGACTATATTCCTACTTTAAAGGAAAGTAATTATAAAGAAATAATAAAGCTATAGCTATATTAAGAATTAAAGATATACTTTTAGGTAATATAAATAAAATAGTAATAATATATTAGCTAAAGGTATAAAATTTACTTAACTTATTTTATATAATTTACTTAGCTATACTAATATAATTTACGCAGGATCCTGTGTTTTTTAAATGCGCGGGATCCTATACACCTATAGGCTCCCCTCTAAATCTTGTATACTATACTAGCGTACAAAGTATTAAATATAATTGCTTAATTTACGAAATTAGGCTTAATACGTAAAATATAGGGAATTTACTAAAAAGATATAGGGGTAGTTGGAAGTTATATAGAAATAGTTAAATATATCCTTATATATATACTCTATATATAAATAATTAATAATTCTGTTAAAAAGGGTAAAATAACTGCCGATTAAATAATGTTTATTATATAATTGCGGAAACTGCAATACCCTTTTATTATAACCTAACTATAGTAAAGGCTAAGTTATAAGGATAGAAAGAATTATTTATATTAACTAATAATTAAAAAATAATTACTGCATTAAAAGTAATTACTTAAATATTTACTATACTTATTACTAAATAGTATAATTATTAATGTAATTACTATATAATTATAGTAATGATAGTAATATTTATTAAAATATTGTGAATTATATATAAGTTCCATTTTATTTATATATATAATTAAGGAAGTATATATTTTATATAGTTATTAAGAAAATATTAATAATTATATTTATTTAAATAATATATTTTATATAATTATAATTATAATAACTTATGAAATATTTATGTTTTGGTTTTTTATTAATATTAATTTATAAACTTTAATTTATTACTTTAAAAATGATTAATAATTATACCCTTTAAGATTTATAATTTAATATATGACTTAGGTTTAAAAAAGCTTTCTTAAATTAAAAATAAAAGTAATATTTTAAGTTTAAGATATTTTAAGTATATTAAAGTTTAGAAAGGGGAAGTATATAATATAATATAAGGTAATTATAGAAATAGGCTTTAATATATAAAAATTTAAATAAAATAAATATTTTACTATAGTATATAATAATATAAAGTATAAAAACTATAGTTTTTTATATTTAATATTAAATATTATTATATAATATATTAATTTATTATAAATATTTTGAAAATCCTTTCATATATTAATTATTTATAATTTAGAAAAATAAAGATTTAAACTGTTATATATTTTTAAAAGTAAAAATAAAGGAATTCTTTATAAAAGAATATAAAATATATTTATATTAATAATAACATATTCTTTTAAGTTAAAATATATTTACTATTATAAATTTAAAACTATTTAATCTTGTCAATATTTAAGTAATATATTATTAAATACTTTATAGTATTCTTTTAATTGTAATATTACTTATTATATTTTATATATTTTTATCTATAATCCTTATTTTTACTTTCAAAGTTTAACTATACCTTTTATATTATAAAGTATATTAATAAATAATAAAAACAAATTTCAAAATCCTAAACTCTAAAAAGCTTTATAATATATAAATAATTAAACATTATTATATATTTAACCTTAAAAAATATTAATTTTTATATAGCTTTTAAAAGTATTATATATTAAAGTAAAATTTATAATATTACCTTTTTCATAGTATAGAAACATACTATTATTAATCTTAACGTTTTATAATATAATGCTGAATTGTAACGATCCGGGTTGATTCTCAACAGTCAAACCAAGGTTCGTGGGTTTATGTTGACAGAGAGGTCAGGGAGGAATACTGAGCAGGGTAATGTAGTCACGATTCTGTAGAACAGGTGGTTCTGGTGAATGCAATTGTTAACGACTGTCTAAGTAACTATACTAAATGAATAACAAGCCAGTCATATATATATAAAGGAAATCCATATGCAATCACTGATATTTTAGTAAGCGTTGCTGCGACCACTGCGATAATGCGGTGATCGAGTAAGTGATCACACGTCTTGGTGTAGTGAGCGTTTAAGTGATCACTCTTAGCGCGGTGATCACTTCTTGATGATTAGTCGGTGCAACCGATATTCTCCCATGCCCCGGTAACCTGGTCTTCGACATGGTCGGGTCATAACATTAATATAAATATAAATATTAAATTATAAAATATAAAAGATAACTATATTTACTATTTTAATAAATCAAAGTAATTTATTTACCTTATATTATTTTATTTATAATAGTATTAAATTATTAAACTATTATTTAAATAGTTTTTTTATAAAAAATCATTTATTTATTTAATATATAAAACTTAATTACTGTTTTAATAATATTTATTTAATGATTATAATTAAGAAATATTAAACTCCTTGAATTTACGTTATTTACAATTCCCTTTAATTTTAATAAATATAATATATTAAAAATTATAATATAATAAAAATCTTTCTTTTATTTTAATATAAAAAAGCTGTCTTTAAAAGTATTAATAAACGTTAATTAAAGTATTTTCTAATAAAGTTAAAGAATTATTATATTAATTTCTTTTTAATATATTATTTATAAATATATTTATTTATAAATAAAATAAAATATTTAATAGTATATAACTGGTTAAGAAATAGAGTTATATGCTTTTTATAATTTAATTTATATATATACCTTTCTTTTAAAATTATGTACAATATAAAAATAAGTTTAATTTTAATTTAAAAACTAATTTCTTTAAAAATTAATATAATTATAATAGTATTTGTTATATAATAAACTAAAATAATTATATTAATAACAGCTATAATAGTTAAAGTAGTTAATAAAACTTAAATATAGATTTGTATTATTTAAAGAGCCAGTAATTACTATATATTAAAAGGATATTATCCCTTTTTCTTTTTTTATTATTTATTTATACTTTATATATTCCTTCTATAATTTTCCTTTACGTTATAGACTTTTACCTAATCCATTTACCTATATATAATCTTGATATTAAAATCCTTTCATAATTATAGCTATAACTATTGACTATAAAACAGTCCTTAATTTAATACAGTAAATAATATTTAATATATTATAACTACTATAAAATTAAATACATTAAAGTATAATGATTATTATAGGACTGTATCTTTAAGCAAAACTAAACTTATAGTAGGATTATTATCAATTCTATAAGAATAAGACTTTATAGTAGCTTTATTTAATAGATTTGGTTACTTGCCAAACAGCCAACTCTACCTTCATCGGTCAGTCAAACAATCGAATCTACTACCTCGATTTAATTTATTTGGTCGGGATACTTCGCAGATACGGATTACACAAGCCGAAGAAGTGGCTGTGCATTGCTTTGTTGTCTCGACCAAAATCGCCTCCAATCATATGCAATAAGGCTTCTGTTCACCCACTGGTTCGCTTGATGAGCGTCTGCGGCGGCCGCGCATAGTCGGACCATCCATTAGAGCTCTGTTATAACACCTTGACTTGATAATACTGTGTGCAAATCTCGAACCCACCCAATAGCAATGTCAAAGCTGGCATACTTCACACACCACTGACTAAATATAGCTCACAGCGCCACCAGCCAGAGCTGGTGGACGCGAACAAGGCTGGGGTCCTCGCTGCTACATACTCGAACAGGATCGCCGTAATATAGTAGGTGGGATAGCGCAAGTGACCACCTCGTGATGTTATCTGAAAGTCCTTTGTGCTTGAGGCCCAAACTTAGGATACCAGTACTGGGGAATAGTGCACCGCCAAAGGGTATTTTCCTGGTTTCTTGCTGGAAGACCAGAAGATCCAGATAAAGATGCCACGAGGAGATAGCGAGCAGGATCGCCCGGTCACAGCCCTGCTCCTTTAATGAGTTTAAATACTAGCTGCTACCTTGATAGGCCTATACTCTTTACCTGTTTGCCAGTCCTTATCCCAGTTATTAGCTTTATTTAACTCTTATATATTCTACACATATTTCAGCCGATTTATTCCCTCATCTCTTATATATCTTCCAACTCACCCCAGGCGTTGTAACATACAAGTACTAAAGGCCCTTTCATAAACTAACCATACTACTGTTACTGCTAGTTGCTGCAGAAAATACAAAAGGTTACCGTAACAGTCGCAGCTAAGACTTGAACCCAGGTTTATCGGGAGGGATATACTAACAAGGATTCTAATCTATTAAACACCAGGTTCTCTCATGTGTACTCTGAACCTGTCTATCTAATTTGGCTGTAAATCTTGTTAGGTATTTTCTTATAGTCGAAGTGGTGAATCACCTCAGGTGTCGGATAATCCCTGTTGAAATATCCCCCTTCGTCTCATCCGCCACCCAGCAACTTCCCCTCGCCACCTCTCCCTCGCCTGAACTATACCATCCAACCGCGCCCCTCACCTCCTCCAAGTCCATCTCCACCATGAACTGAATACTCAAAGTTCATCTCGGGGCGGATGGCAGTTATTATCAGCGGAATACGGCGGAAGCGGTTTGCCCAGTCATTATAAGCAGCAGAGGTGGAGCGTCCATAGTGAGCAATGCAGAAGCGCCCCAGTATAATGGGCATTGCAACATCGAATTCACCCTTTGGGCAAGGCCAGAACCATGAACCAGGATAAGAATACAGGTGTCTCTGTTTTGAACCCGAAGTCGGCACGTCGCCCAATTAAATTCGACATAGGCCCTGGGATAAAGCTCCCAAACCACATTTGGAATATTGCGGATTTCATTGTAAATTTCAGTGCAGTCGTTTCCGTTGGGGTTCCGGCCCAGTGTTGGGCAGCTGAAGGAGTCGCGCCTGTCCAGCGTGACTGAGGAAGAGGTTTCAGTTTTGTTGGAAGCACCCGGTAGTTCGAACCCCATAATGATTGTGCCCAGACCGTCTCTACCGAAAGTGCGAATGGCCTTGGGTTCAAGGGCAGAAGCAGGCAAAGGGTTTGCTGTAGCGTAAGAGCTGAGCAAGGCCGTTGCCAGGACAATATGTTTGGAAATCATGTTGATGGTTTAGCTCAAGGGCAGAGGACAATGCAGGTCAGTAACGAGATTCTGCTGTAGGATTAACGAAAAGAAACGAGGATAAAGAGGAATGGAAGAGATATTTATGATCCTGTCTTAGTGATCTGAATTAACAACAACTGTAAGTTCTAAATACCGAATCTGGTAGCAGCATAGCATTATACAACTAGCTTAATAAAAACAATTATAAAGTAATATATATAATAAAAAACCTTATATCCAAAAGTAAATATACCTTTATAAAGTTTACTATCTTTTTTTAGTATAGTATTTTTAAATGTTATATATACTTAATAAATTTACTAGCTGCTAAATAGCGATACTGGCCGATATAAAAAGCCTTATTGTTATTTATATATAAACTTAGGTTCTTTAATTGCATTAAACCTTTCTTATCTTTAATATATGCTAGTATATAGAGAGTTAGTAGAGTAGGGAGAAGTAAGACTTATATTGCTTATTTTTCTAGTGGCTAGCGGATTCATTAAGTATATAAAGTATTACTCTGTAGGTAGCCAAATAATACCAATAAACACTACCCATTAATCGGTCCTTTAGAAACCAACTATTAGACTTTGCTTAATAGTTACCTATAAAAGTCCTGATATACTTAAAAGTCTAATACACTTTTTTCTTATAGAGCTACAGTTAAAGTTTATATATATTTCTTTATATAATAATTATTTCTATTTTATTATAGTATATTAAAATTTATTAAAAATCCTTGATTTGTTTTTAGCTTTTTGTTTATTTAGTTTTTAGTTTACCTACTACTCAGCTATTTCTTTTATAATTTTTTATATCACTCCTTATTTAATAGTTATATTAGCTTTTATATTAGTTTATTATTATTATTATTATTATTATTATTATTATTATTATTATTATTATTATTATTATTATTATTATTATTATTAT
>JAOALB010000249.1:0-51794 GCA_025331125.1 Mycogone perniciosa
ATGCTGTGGTTCCTGCGGCCAGAGGAGTTCCCGTGGGATAAAGACGAAAGAGGCATTCTCCGTGTCAGTGAGATGACAAAAAAGATAGGTTAGTTCTGCTGGGATAGAGTCCAATTAGCCGCTGCTGATAATATGAATGGGGCATAGAACAGAAGGGCTGCAATAATCGCATGCTACGCGAGCTACGATGGATCCGGGCGCAGGGTAATCGAGATAGCCCTCAAACCAGCGACTCGCATTTACGGTCGGACGAAGAGCTATACACATTACAAAAGGAGCTAATGAATCTGCGTAAAGATGCAGAACGCTTTGTCTCAGTGGTGTTCAACAGTAACGATAAAGTGTGGGTAGATCGGTGCTCGTCAATTATTAAGCAAAGGTAGGGAAGGTTCTCGGAGCTATGGTTATACTAGTACACGCAAACGTCCGACTAAACCTGACTTATTCAATAAGTAACAAGACCTATATAGACTATCTAGAAGTCCCAATCAAATCACTCCTATCTAATTTAAAGAGGCAGACCTAGTTATTGGTCTGCTGAGCCCGATTCATTCAGCGAATGCGGTCAGCGAATTCCTGCCAATCTCTAATCTATAGCCTAGTGCTTCCATTCCCTTCACTATCCGGGACAATGGAATATCTATTCCCCTGCATACAATCTTCTAATGCAAAGCTATCAACTTCTATAGTAGTACGAATAGTAGCAAGCAGCAAAGTCCGGCTACCCCTACTAGAGATAATTTATTAGTATATAAGTGGATATCTTGCAGTGTCTGACTGTGGCGACGAAGGTATATAGTCAACTCGGCTTTAGTATAGTCTATTAACGGTTTTGAATTCTTGCTTGGAAAGTTGGAGAAATATAAGGAGATGGCAAAGGACTTTCCCAACCCTGAACATTTCAAAATCGGCATTAATATGGCCTGGGAAAAATTAGAGAAATATTACTCTATTCTTGACGAAACGCCGACTTATTATACTGCTGTTGCCCTCCATCCAGCATATAAATGGGGATCGTTTGAACAGTCGTGGGCGCACTGCCCTGATTGGATTGGATCTGTAAAGAGGATTGTACAACGAGTATGGGATAAGAGATATCGGGATCTTGAGGTTGCGATCTCCTTGGACGATGAGCCTGTTGCAAAACGGCAAAAGCACTACGACACCTTCAAAGAGTACTGCGAACGATCTAGAGTTGATTCAGTAGAGGAAAAGCCCTTTACTGACGAGCTTGAAAGCTGGCAATCAAGCTATGAGAACAGTGACAAGTCCGTTTGCGATCTAATATCCTATTGGCATGAGAAACGCCGATAATACCCTCGCCTCTCTCGAATGGCTCTCAACTTTCATACAATACAATCGATGTCTGCAGAGTGTGAGAGATTGTTCTCAGCTGCAGGGCAGATGGTTGTCCCGCAACATAGCAATCTTCAGGCGCAAACAATCGTGATGTGTCAAGTATTACGGTTGTGGTTTCGTGCTGGGATTATCCGCGATTTAAATCCATTATTCCTATCGATTGCAGAGGAGAAGAGAGACTTTAAGAGTATGGACCTTAATAATGAGGAATTTAGAAGACGAGAATTATCATGGCTTATAGGTGACGACAGTCATTATAGATAATTGTCAGACGAACATATAGTTAGTGACATAGGGCCAATAATATATATTATATTCGGATTTTTTAGTCGTTGCATTCTCATGAGAATTCGGTTCCCAGTAGTAATCACGTGAACCCCATACACTGAAGTCAATTACACTTCAATCATCTACACTTGAGGCCTTAATTGATACACTACATTAAGACCTTGCTTATTAATATACACATAATCTACATTAGTAGAAAATATGTAGTGGATGTAATTTGTTGGGTCCCTGATGGCCATAGAGGCCACATATACGGGCCTTAAGCAGAAACTGGCGCGGCTGCTTACGATTTCTGTGGAGGAGGTTCAGCAACATCGGTCTATAGCGAGCTACGGGGTGGATTCGTTAATCTCTGTTGAATTGCGGAACTGGATCTCAGGACACTTGGGAAGTAAGGTACAGATGCTGGAACTTACAAGTCCCATGGCCATAAGTCAGATTGCGGAGGCGGTCGCTAGATGATCACGTCTCGTACCTGTTAGCGTTTTCAACGTCGCAGAGCAGATGTAGGAGCCGATTTGTATTGCGGTAAGATTCCATAGGACTCACTGAAGAGTAGTGGATATGTCGCTGCGATTAGTATAAACTTTTTTAACAACTGAATATTATCTCACAATACCATGGACAAAATGGCCATGGACTACCGATAGATGCAGTGTAAGTGTTCCAAATTACATGAAAAAAGTGGTAGGGGGCACTTGATAAAAGCGCTGACGCACAGCAGCTCTCCTAACATGCCGAATGCCCATGTTGTCTGCCCGACAAGGGCTCACAGGAAACTGAAAAAGGGAAACCACAAGTGTGCTATCTCATTAAAATAAGATAACTGGGGCTGAGTGTATATTTCTGGTTGCTTCTGGCCGACATCCCGGTCGGAGTGCGGTTTAAGCACAGCGCTTTGGTATCGGAGTCCGGGCCTATGCCGTCGTGCCAAACAGGGCGGGTAAGCGGGCAGACTAGACAGTAAGATGCATACAATGATCTGTTGGCTGCAATAGCGCACTCAAGACTGCGGCATCTAACCTTCGTTGGCTGGCCAAAACTCTAAGTTGGCACGGCGAATATGACAACAGATACTATAGTACATGGGACCGTTATGCCTCATCTTTTATATGCAGCATAAACTTCCCACAATTGTCAGCATTTTTCAGCTTAATGGTCCTGGGAATCCTTCTGCCACCTCATATAGTCGGATGATCTGGGATCGTTATCACATGTCGTCCCATATGGCTACGTTCAGCTGGCCTTAGCAAAAGCTTATGGAATAAGACTTCAATGCTGAGAATTGATTCGATCTCTTATCTAATTTGTAGCGTGCAAGCACAGCCACTTGTCCTGCATGTAAATTTATGATGAGCCTAAATATGTGAAGTCATAAGTCACCACCACGCACCACATACTTCATTCTCCGTATGGATCCAAGTGCTTTCCTGACTTTGTGGTGACATCATTTATTCAGCCCTATATTACGTGGTCGGCTGCCGGGTTTGGGTTTATGATTAAATGAATACGAGTGTCTTCTCAAACTTAATCTTCAGTCACATGTCGAAACAGGAAGTATTCGTTGTACAATTACTAGTATTCATCAGTCTTCGTCAATGCCTAGAATCAATCAATAACGACTGAACATTCCAGAGTTCAGACATCAATAACCTAATCCACCTCTTCTAAGGTCGACGGCTTCTTAACATATAATGCTTGCGTGACTTATTTATCGTTTTCGACTGAGGTATGAGTAAAACTAGAGACTTAAATCTGGCGACTTAGACTCCGGACTATTCATATTCTGATACTCCGCAAGTGGACTGTCAATAAAAGCTCTACCACGCTCTTAACGAATACCCATAACTAACTCAAATTGTGCACAGGTATTACTGGTATATACGTCGATAAAACACCAATCCCACTTCGAGGACGTACTAACGGCAGCCACAGAAAATGAAAAGGCATCACAAGTCTTCGAGCCTAATCGCCGTGAGGAGACGCTCAATTCCCAGAATGACCCGACATCTCATGAAGGCTACTAACTTCTACCAGCCAAACAGCGTAGAGACCAAAACAAGCCACCGGCAGGAAATGACTCAATCATCCCGCCATTTTCCTAGTAGTCAATAGTAGCCTACAAGTCTTGACCAGAAGCTGGATCCCTCCAGCACCTATCTCCCTGATACGACGCCTACTCAACTCACATTTAATAATGAGCCATCCTATTGGCTGGCTTTGTTACGGGGTGACGGTTAAAGAACATAAACTATTGCCATTTGCGTGGAAGTCAAACTTGAGGCTCGCCACTTAAAGCTGGAATGTATCATCCGTCAGTATTAAATTCAATTATACTTATTTTTACCAAAGACAATAGGTGTAGAATGTGGCTTCTTTACCCGGTGTTTCTTACTCAGTTCTTTAACGATTTCAAGGAATTATTTTAAGCCTACCTTCTTGGGATTAGCAAAATTGGGATTGTTTTTGTGGATTCTAGTATACCGTATAAGTTTGGAATTAAGGCAGCCATGCTTAGTTTCACGTAAGTCGGTGGGAAGAAGAGTGTTATGATCTCCACACAGCCCCTTCTTACGCAACCGTTTTTATCATATTTGATTGCCACGATTGCGATAAATCGCCCAACCTTTTGCCCTTTGGCACGAAAGATTGATAGGAACGTCACGAAGAGTGCTAGAAACAAAGAGGATGCGTTTAATATCCAGTCAGCTAAGGCTTCCTAGGGCAATTGGAACCAATAAGCAATATTCTCCGTGAGAACTATCTATTATTAATTATAACTACAGTCTCTTGTAAGCATCCGTACACACCACTAATAACAACCCCACATTCTACCTAGTCCAGAACTTTATTAATAGATCCACCTGTTTGTATGCTTATCGCACGAAACTCTATTGTTTAGGCCTATGTGCAAATCCATTTATAACCCTAACCACATCAATACCAGCACCTATACTCCTGCCCATACCAGTACCACATCAATACCAGTACCCATACTCCTACCCATACTGGTACTAGATGTTTCCCAGTACCCATATTCCGACCCATACCAGTACTACGTCCATGCCTATTGTACCACATCCATACCAGTATCCATGTTCCATACATCTGTCCACTTTATGGATACCAGTATCGATATAACCGCTTCCATTCCGTATGGGTACTAACTAGTATCGATGCGACACACGTACCAGTATTTCTATTCCAATGGCGTTTACCAACCAGTACCAGTATTCATACCCCCATCATTTCCAAGGTATATCCAATATTCACGTGTCAGCTGAACTCTTTAAACATGGTGCAATACGATATATTCACGTGTCAGCTAAACTCTTTAAACACGTTAGTAAAACTAGATATTCACATGTTACAGTAGCTGAACTCTTTAAACATGGTGCAATACGATATATTCACGTGTCAGCTGAACTCTTTAAACATATTCACAAAACTAGATATTCACAAGCTAGCGAACTCTCTGAACATAGCGCAATACTCTATATTCACGTGTTAGCTGAACTCTTTAAACATGTCAAGTGATAGTTCATTGCCTAGCTCATATAGCCGGATATCACGACCTCAAGGGCTGAAGCCCGAGTCCGATATTGTGCAGGTTCCAGCGCCCATGTGAAGTGGTCAGCCGCTGGTTTCACACTTCGTATTGAGGCAGGGAAAGTTTCCGCAAAGAGATGAATCAGAGCAAGATCATATGAAGAAACCAGTAGAGGAGAGGAGGCATAGATAGGTATAAATATTGAGTTATCTCTTCCGAAAAACTCGTAAACTCGCAAGAAGCTTCAAAGGAATAACTGAGCAACCACAACTCCCAACTTACCATCGGTCTTCTGAGTCTAAATTATCCACAGCGAACTATTCTCTTACCTAAGGTAACTAAAAACCAAACACCTTTTTTATAACCTCCTCTACTTTCGGTCTTCAAAGAGTACTATTAAGCCTTCAAACGTTGCTCTGAACAAAATCCTCCAGCATCGACCAGAGACCTCGTGCTTAGCTACGATACCGTCGTTTTTCGATAGTAGACCCCATACTATCCCTTCGACTTTCGAGTCCAGTTCAAAATGATTCCGCACCATCATGGCCTCCCAGAATGCCATTAATACCGCTTCGCCTCTCTCAGCCAAGGTTTATATCGAAGCTGACATCACGGCCACCAAAACTGCGGCCAATCTCGCGTCAATAATTGTACAGTCCGATGCCGAGACTGCGGATAAAACGAAGCCTGGTTTTGGCGTCAAGGGACATGTCCTCAACGCGGCGACCCGATACCCGATCAAAGGCTATACAGTGCAAGCCCTCTTCGTTGAACCGGCAACCCAACAAGGCACCGAATCGACCACATTGCTGGGCTCCGCCGTATCTGCACTTGACGGTAGCTATGTTCTTACATGGCTGGACACCCCGCCAGTGATCCAGCGCCTCTACCTTCTCTCAAACAACACTGAATCAAAGTTTAAGCTCCAAGTGCTCAGCGAGGCTTCGGAGCTTCAGTTCATCAGCCCAGCTTACTCGGCTGCAAAGCCAGAACTCGACCTAATCCTGGCAATTCCAATCAAGGAAATCAGCATCGATAGGGCACAGTGGCTCAAACTGGGGAAACGACTCCAATCAAACCATATCGAATCGCTGTCCGGACTGGTAAAGGAGTTGGTCGCCACCGCGGAGACGAAGTCAATGTTTCAGGACTGGCCGGAAAATGTGCGCCACAGCGTGGTTGTGCAGTTGGAATCTGCCTTTCTCGACCCCAAAAACACCCTGAAGCAGGCGAGCGGCCGGTCCCTTCCATCGTGGAGCCAATTGCGGACTGCGGGCGGGTTGGAGGCCTTTAGACAGTCTCTTGGTCAGGCTGTCGATACCAACGTTAAAGCTAGCCAAGCCTTTGCCGAATTGAGTCACAAAGTTTCTCGGTTCGATGGCGTCTCCGCCGTGGATTGGACTATCAATTCGAAGTTGTTCTCTGAGAGCCCTGCCCTGGCCGTCAACGCTTTCGCGGACCGATACGAGGGTTACCGCGTCGATCTGGATGACCCTACGCCTTCCCAGCACCTTGGATATCGGGACTATCTCATCAGGCAATGGATAGGGACTATTACCCAGGTACACGTCGGACGAATGGAACGTCCCATGCTCACAGAATCGCAAGCAATGGAACAGCTCGGCAATCGATTCCACCAAGATTTCAAAACTCAAGTCACAAAGCAGCAGCCAGTGAACGAGATCCTCATCCCCATTTTGACTAATACTTTGACATCACGGACGGGGCAAACTTTTGGGTTCGGACTCACGGTTTCCCAGATTCCCGCTCGTGATCCAACCCAGACCGCGCGCCAGCATCTCAATGCGCTGATTCTGTTGACGCGATTGTCAGCAAAGGAGCTATCCCTGCGATATCGCACTGATTTTATGCGGACAGATGCTGTCATTTCCGACCCCGTGTGGGAGAACATACACACCCTGCACAGCTTCTTCAGGGACAGCTTCCAGAGTGTTCCGGACCCGATTTCCACCCACCCAGACATCCTCGCCCAGCACATTGTCCCAGACAGACTGAGCGGTTACGCTCCATTCTTCTTGCAGTATGAGGAGTGGCTGCTCCAGCAACGTACTCCTGATTTCGAGAACTACTACATGATTCGCGAGAGTTTTGACATGAAGCTTACCGAGGACGTTAGGGAGAAAATTGGTCGGGTCACCAGGGTTTTACAGGAATACAGGCGGAGGGAGATTTTAGAGTACTATCAGAGAATCTCGGATCTCTATGACAAGTTCCGCGAAGGTTGCGTCCATCTGAATGCAAACAGACCGCAGGCCGCTCGGGATATCTTCGAATACCTTGAAGGTGTAGCGCAGCAGCTGATTATAGCCCATTCAAGTGTTACCCATCGTGCTGAAGTCGGCAATGAGTACACCCAGCAGCTAGCAAGGCGCCACAATTATGCCGTTCAGGATATGCAACAGCTTTCAGAACTTACTTTGTGGTGGCAGCTACCGCGGGATTACCCTTGGAATGACGCTCTTCCCGAACATCTTGCCTGGTGGGAGCAGACTTTCCTCGCACAATTGAAGGGCGGCCTTCAACACTTCACGTTTGCGGTCATACCGGTAATGTGCGGCAAGGCTGCGCTTGAGCTCGGAGATTTCCCTTCGGCGATCTACTTCCTAGGTCAACCAGCGAATTTCATCGTTGCCATGGCAGGACCTGACGCGAAGACGGCCTACCAAGAGAATCCAGCATTGTATGTGGGATACAACCATTATCTCCATTCTCTTGGCACCATCCCGTACACGGTCTGCACTCGTGCTGAAGAAACTGGATGCCCGTTCAGGGGCTTTTATCCTCAAGCACGTGATGAGGTTGTGCCCCAATTCCACAGCGTGGAGAAAAGGTATTTCGCCTTGCAATTGGGAGAAGCAATGCTACAGTGGGCCGACTCCCTCTACAAATCCGAAGACAGTTCGAGCATTGCGAGGGCGCGCGAACTCTACAAGGGAGTGTACTTCCTCCATGGCGTCCAACCGCCCATCAACCCCAGGTGGTCTTCACTCTCTAGGTTTACGCCCTTCAACAGATACACGAACCCTGCAAAGCTGTCGCAGCTTTCTCGGGCAACGAAGGGCGTGGTGCAGATCGATGCGGGCCTGAATTACTTTGGGTATTCGGAGGACATTGTCCCAACTCTACGGTACAATGTTTTGCAATCCGCCGCTGAGAAGCTGGCATTGCAGGCCAAGGGCGCACAGGATGATTTTCTTAAAAGCATGGAAAATCTGGAAACTGCTACGATTGAGGAAATGAAGAATTCCGCGATGCTCCAACGGGCTCTTCTGAACGAGAGAGTGGCAGACCAGGAGATCGAGATCGCAAATAACGATATCAAGCTTGCAGAAGTTCGGGTTACACAGGTACAAGAACTCATCGCTGCCAAAAAGGCCGAAATTGAAGATCACGACTCGCTGTGGACTCAGTTCACGGATTACGTCTCGGGACTGACCGACGTTGTCGATGATCTCTCGACGGAAACGAAGACTGGTATTAGCGGTGCCGTTTCAGCGGAACTCGCAGGAAGCAGCGCAAGCGCTGCTGGGGTAGCTGGCCTCGGTGCAGGAGCCTCGATTATGGGCGGATTTGGTGCATTCTACTACGCCAGCTATGTGTCCCTGTCTGGGATGGCCGAAAACCAAAACGAACGATACGAGCAGTTGCGAATGCTGGAACAACGCGAGCTGCCTGGTGCTCTGATACAGGTCGATTCAGCTAAACGTGCTGCTAACATTGGAGGCCTCCATCATCAGATAGCTGAGGCGGATGCCAAACTCGCTAGAAACTTGTTGGATTTCGCAGACCAGCGGTTTCTCGGAATGGATTTCTGGGCATACCTGGCGTCGATTTTCAAGCGTCTGTCTCGGCGATATCTCGACCTTGCTACACGACTCGGTTGGCTTGCCGAACGGGCTTTGGCGTATGAACAGAATCGCCCCTTTAACGTCGTGCGCATGAGCTATGATATTCCCCAGCGCTTCAACGCCGGAAGTTCAGAACAGCTTCAAGCTGACCTTGCCTCCCTCCAGTCCGAGCAACTCAGTGGAGTGAAGAGGAGCGTCCCAATCAAATACACCCTCTCACTGGCTCGCGATTTTCCTCTTCAGTACTCCCAGCTGATTAGCACAGGCAATTGTATCATCCGAACTACAGAAGCTGCCCTCCAGAGCAGCTACCCAGGGACCTATGGGTTCCGGGTGGTTACCGTCACTCCCACGCTCATCCGAACCACAGCAAATGCTCCCGTCCGCGGACTGATCAACAACTTTGGGGCCTCGGAAATCTCGGATAGCGAAGGACGCCTCAAACCGCTCCTGAGTCCCGCCGACGCGCTCCCTATCTCCGAATTTAACGTTGGCACCGTGAACGAGCTCGATGTTTACGGCATTCCGGGGGCATCCTTAATCACGTTCGAAGGAAGCGGAATCCAGACGATCTGGAAACTGGAGTTTCCACGAACCGGTGACCTCAACGGGCTGGCCGATGTCTTGCTCACCGTGCATCTCCGCGCACACTTCTCGCCAACATTGTATGCCAGGCATCTCACAAACCCTAGAACCACAGTGAACAAATTTGTCCTCGTGTCGGCCACCAAACATAAACTCAGGGGTCTTGCGGCCTTGAGGGACCCGGCGGTCACGGGTTCAGCTACCCTTGACTTTGATCTGGCGGCGATAGGGCTTCCGAAGAACGAGCGGAACAGAAAGATCAATAACTTGTGTATCGCCCTGATTGGTGGGAAGCGTTCCGGTGTGATTAACGCTTCAGTGACGCCGCGTATGGTGTCGCCTGCCACGGTTATCACGGTTCCCATCAACAACGGCGTGGCGTTTTCTAACAACGAACCGATCAGCAGCAGCAGTCCTGCTCTGCCATTGAATGTGGTGAAGAATATGGCGGTGGATCAGGTTTTCAGTGTGCTGGTGCAGAAGACGGCTGCGGTGGACTTTGGGATGATATCTGACGTGGTTATTGGGGTGGATTATTCGGCCAACCTGATTTAAACGTAGGTGAGTTTTGTGGGACATTGAACCTCGAGGGATTTAAAGAGTGGTGATAAGCCGCGAACATTTAAGAATGGACGCTGAACCGACAAATCTGCACAGATACTAAGAGTTTGAATACGCTGCGGGCAGGGAGATCAGTGCTTTTCGGCTGGAATTCGTTGGTTTCCTTGCTGGTCTGGTAATAAAACCACCGTCGTGTGGAACGTATATTTCGGTATTAATTCACTATCCAAGGCTACAATATTCCATGTCTCGATATTTTAGAGTAGGAGGAGAGACAAATTGGAAGAATATTTTATCATTATCTTATGTCAAAACAACGGGAGTAGGTCATCTGTATACCATCAACTTCGTCCATCAGCCCCGTAGCGTCTTTGATCAAACTCTTCTGCTTAATCTTCTACAAAACACGCAGTCAAGCCCAAAGTTCACGGACATCTTCATCCTAATCATCTACCTACCCCTAGGCATTATTCGGCGGGTGTTGAACGACACAATTGCACCAATTTTGGGCGACCCTGGCCCGTGCACTGACACTTAACCTTTGTATATTGCGCAGCGGGTTTTAATTGGTACTATGGTTAAGGGTTGACCCACTTGGTGGATTTTCTGGTTAAGGGTTATGCTGCTAAGATGTGGCTTTAGTAAAGGGACGCGTGAAAATACGCGACTGTTTGTTAGTTTTAATAATATATTGTAGTCGATGTTATAAAATAAAATCGCAAGAAACAATGCAATTGAACGACATTGTAGTGCAGAATCTTGAGTTCCAGCTATCAGTTTGCAAGCTTTGTTATAGTGCAGTGCAGGCTGGGCCAGACTTCTCAACAATCAGTACTGATTGATAAGGCCCTTACTGATTACTGATTGATTGATTAGAGGCTTACTGATACTGATTGATTAGCTTACCAGTAAAGTGGGTCTTCCTATGTAGAAGGGTCACATGTAATATCACGTAACCTCTATCCATAACTAACCGTAGCAATTCCTTAAATTCTGTCACGGTACTAACCGCGACACAAGGTTGACGCCAGGTCACATGAGCTCTGGGTAACGTGACCATCCAACGCGTTCCTGGTAGTATTAGCCATAGCCTTCTATAGAGCCTCAGGGCTTTCTTGCTCCTCACGGCACAACGTTATTTGCCTTGACCGGCCTTTCCATGCTGTAACAAATTCCAAGAGTAAATACTAAGAAATAACGTAATTGTACTTTCAGCTCGAGTGTTTTAGCTACTCCTATAATCCTTAACCCGATTCGTATGTTGTTAAAAAGTATTCGTTGCTTGCATAGAAATTTAATTAGCATTATCTTGCGGTACATAAACTGTTCGGATAAAGTCGTTCTTATTCCAGTTCCCAAGACACTCCGTTATCTCAATTGTCTCGGCACCGAGACATACACGGTCATACGAAACAGTGCGGCAAGCACCTAAGAAGACACGTTCGGCTTTATCCGACATAAGTGCAATCGACAATATGTCAATAGCCATCTTATGCAGCTGAGGATATTCCATCCTTTGCTTCTCTCTAGTCCACTATATAAGCGGACTAACTCTGATCTTACAGGGAGAACCGTTAATAAACTTCTCTAGCTCATCCTCATAGTCACGCGTCTCCATTATATCAAGAGACTGTGCCAACTTATCATACACTGTCATCTGGATCTCCAGTGCCTCCTCTTGAGTGCTTTCAACAGGAAGATCTTTGTACTGACCCCAGATTTGCTTAGCCTTGTTTATAGCATTATGTCGCGCCCAACAGTCAGATAGAGGAAAATGGATGTAAATTGAGGTATTTTATGATGGCTTGAGATCTTTAACATCTAGGTGCGAAGACTTCTTATTTATAGCCGTCTAAAGTATCATAACAAAGGAATAACTAGCTAGGGAATAGATAACAAGATAACAAGATAACGAAGGTGTGTCATATTAAATGACTAATGGAAGCTCCAAATGCGACACACTATTATGCTAATTGATATGCCAGTTTTGGAAAAGGTATTTGAGTTGCTTTAATGGGTGGAGAAGCAACGCCGCGGAATATACAGGTGTCTTGTCCGTTTTAAAGTAATACTTATCTAGTACAAACCACCCTATATTAATTGAGTGGGTAAGGCGCCGGTTATTACTGTAAACCTTCTATGAAACAGTTAATATAATCAAGCATTATAGTAAATAGGACTGAATAAATATTGACCTTAGCATCTTCAAAATGCTTAAGTAAGATATCTATCTGGTAAAGCAACTGATTTAACAATGACCACTTTTTCTACTGCGTTAGGGTGGCCTGCCAGAAGGGTTGCAGGAAGTCTGCCGTAAGTGTAAGAATATCCTAGTTATCTGCCGTGAGGCTGTTTTTGCCTAAGAACTTATAATGCTTTTACTGAAATACCATAAGCTTATCTTTTTTCTTAAGAGCAGTCTGAAGTAGTGTATACCATGAATTCTATCTCGTTGCATTATCAATACCGAGTGCGCAACCTGCTAAACGTTGCCAAGCATCACTATATATCATAGAGCTCCGGGTGTATACGGTAATGTTGTGCAGTTTACTAAGAGGGCCAATTAATCGCTATCCGGCTTGATCCTCTGACACCTTCTGGTGCTTGCCTATCTTATTCCTTGATTGCAGTCGTGCGTGTAAAGACCTAATAACAGTGGTGTCCGTGTTTATATCTGCTTTATTAATTGCCGCGTTAAACGCCTCTTTACTGGAGGCGAAAAGAAATGCCTAGAGGCAGAGATTAATAATATAGCCTCCGCATTAAACACGGCGCTCGGCAGCGTCCATTCTAACGCTAAACTCATTCACTAATACTGTCAATAAAGCCTGCAGGCAAGTATTGTTAGCAGCAGCGTTATTAAAGGTAAAGTAACTAATATTGCCTGCGATATTAAAATATCGTATAGTATCTAGTAAGTGCCGTGATATTGCCTCGCCGGAGTGACTCTGCTGTATGTTTAGCAGACCTAATAGGGCTTCACGGAGATTATAGTGTTTATTAACCCATTATCTATATATTCCAAGAAAAGCTTTTTGATGCGGCGATAACTATAAATCAATACTAAAGTAGACTTGCGACTTTGCCGCCTATAGTTAATCCTTAATATTCTTATGGTATATGATATAGGATCGTTTAATATGCGATAATATAGTATTTCCTGTTAGATAAGAACCTTTTCGGCATGCAGGTTAACTATATAAAGAAGTGCTTGGTATTCCGGCTAAGAGATACAGTTAAGCGGGAGACGGCGGCGCGTAACCAGTTAGATCTGTGCTTTGTAGAATGCATTAAGGTTAATTGCATTCCGGAAGATTGATTGTTTATCTCGGGAGAATATCGCTCAGTTATTTTCTTTTATATATGCAAATGCAATTTCAAGAGACTGTTAAAGTGCCTGGTCATTATTCCATAGGTCGTTTGAGTTCAACGACTTTTAATTACCAGCGAAATTGCCAAAACGCACAGACCATATAGACTAAAACAACCTACGACTCAAACAACTATTTTAATTGGCTGTCTTTAACCTAAGTGGGGTACTTAGGTTACTCAGGGTTATGTTAGGTTAAGCTTATACCGTATTGAGGATTAGTCTAGCGCTTCTGTTAAAGGGGAAGGCTGGGGCTTATTGCTTTACGAAAAGTATATATTAATAGTTAAATCTCTATAATTTAAAACTAAACAATCAGGTTTTACTTATTATACTACGACTTTGAATAATGGAGCAATTATTAAATAAGCCAGAGCTTATTCGGCTTTATGAGCCAAGCATGCTTTTGCTATGTTTAATATGCCGAGCCGCTATCCGCCCCGGAGCTACAGCCGTTGCATCACATTTTCGAAAACAACACAGGCTCACTGGAGATTCACTGCAGCAGGTGATGGCGTTTGAAAATTCACATCGGGCTACTTTGAATGACCCACGCACAGTTGAGCTACCAAGCGACTATAGTCTTCCGCTCGATAACCTCCCGGTCTTAGGAGGTTATAGCTGTACGGAGTGTCGGCACTTAACTATTAACAAGAAGAACATGTTCACGCATCAGAGTCAGTCCAGTCATGGCCTAGATATGGGCCAGACCGGTTGGGTGAATGTAACGCTGCAGACATTCTCTCGAGGACGTCACGCGAGGTACTGGATAGTCAACTCAACTGTGGATTCTGATGCTTTTACTGGGAGTGAAGACAATGAGAGTGGAGACGGCGAGGCTGAGGCTGGGGTTAGGTATATGGATGAGACCGAGGGATTGGTAAAAATGGCTGAGAGTTGCGAAAAGAGGCTTCTTCAAGAGGAGGAGGAGAAGCGACGGCTTGTCGAGACGCCTGGGGGGGTCAATACTGACTCAAGATGGGTCAAGTTTATGAAGTGGGCCGAGCATCTACAACAGAAACACCGGCCAACACTATATCAAGCCAGTTTACTGCCTGCAGTTGAGGCAGTAGAGAAGCGGTGGTGGAACCGGGAGATAATTAAGGCGAACCGACGTCTTAGGCAGCTCGCGGCAAGCTTTGATCGGGTTCTGGTTAAGTGTATGGACAGGCTCGATCAGGTGCCTGAGCAAACACTAAAGTGGCTAATCAGTATTGATCCGACAAAGCCGGCGAGTCGGCCATTCAGCAAGAAGCAAGAGGCAGCCACGATGGAGCGGTATAGCTCATTTGTGCAGCGATATATATGTTACTGCGCTCGAGTATATCTGCTTGGACGTTCCAGCGCGAAGGTCGAGCACGGAGTTAGATTTACGGACGGGCAGTGGGATGGGTTAGAGAATATGGTACAGCGGCTCGATGCTCTCGTGGCTATAACCCCCGACCGCCAAGGGGGCGATGAGGATGAGGACCATGACGATGGTGAAAGTCCGGAAAGGGAAGCACTTGATCGCGCTGTCTTTCAGTTCTGCATTATGTCGATTAAGCAAAAGTTGGGACAGAAACCGTACCGCAACCCGCTTCTACACTTTACCGCTGTTCTCGGCATTGACCGAACAGGCGAGTCGTGGGTGCCATCAGCTTCACACACACGCTTTCTGGCCGGCTTTTTATGGTGCGGGGGGGTATTGATGCTAGAGTATTTCTTCGAAGACGTAACGCCCGATTCGGACGGTTCAAATGACGATGACCCAAGCTATGAGACCACTTTCGACGCCATTGCCCGATTTCAGGAGGGACACCGACAATGGCTCTCAGACGGCTCATACACGCCATTCAGCTCAATTATCCAGTGGATGACGTACGGTCGAGGTTATCGAGCGCAAGAGGGTGGCCTGGCACGGCTGGCATGGGAGAGCGACGGCAAGACGCTCAGCTACCAAGGTAACCGCATCCGGGTGGGGGACTTTCAGCAAACCGCCCAGGCAGCTGTCAAAGACGCCGAGGCATTTATGGATAAGCTTATGTTTGGCCAATGGGACCAGGTTAAGAAGACGATCAAGCTTAGGGACATCGTCGACAGCTTGGTTTACGAGGGACCAGGGCGGTCGTTCGCTACAAACCGCAAGAACGCTTGGCTTAGGCCGGGAGCTGGCCGGATGATGGAGCTGGTCGGCAAAACGCTCTGGAGAAAGGTTGAAGTGGGCAATGGCCAGCTCCTATATGAGTGTCGTCGGCAGCGGGTAGAGGAGTATATTTCAGACCTGAAGCAGTTCAAGGGCAGATCTTCTGCGGCCGTACATATCTGGTCAGGGCAACCCGGACGCGGACCTGAGATTACAACGATCAAACACTGCGATACAGAGGAGCTGCCGAAGAATACGTTTATCTTTGACGGGCAGATGATGCTAGTGACGGATCGGGACAAGAGCAGGAGCATAAATGGGCGGGGCCGGGTGATTGCACGGTTCTTGCCGGAGCACTTGAGTTTAATAATAGTAGCATATATTGGGTGGTTGCTGCCGTTTGAGAAGGTGCTGCATGAGCTGTCGGGGATCCGTGGGCCGTCCGATAAGATCGGGCCGTGGGTCTGGAAGACAGCCGAGCAAGGGATCTGGAACACAGAGCGGCTTAGCAAGCAGCTAGGGTTACTTACCGGGACGCATCTCGGAACCAGTCTTGGCGTATCAAGCTACCGGCACGTGGCTATTGAGTTTGGGCGTCGGATTAAGGGGCTGATTATTCGGCAGATTGAGCTGGAAGGGGTAGAGGCAGGCGGAGACGACGATGAAGATGAATACGTCGATCCACTGACGGGCGAGACACGCAAGCAAGAGCGGGTGGAGTATATATGGGATCTACAGGCAACGCACGGCAGTCTTATCGCGCGCAACCACTATGCGGTTAACGTTCTTTACCCGGGCCAGCTGCAGCCGGAAATGATATCCAACTTCCAGGAAATTAGCAGGCTCTGGCACGGGTTTCTAGCAAATTAGTAGTGGCCGATTTTGCGTAAATCGGCCATAGAAATTGGTGAGATTTGGTCTGTGCGTTTATGCTGGATCGTTGAGACTGGGCCGGTTTGCTGATTCGCTACTATGCTAAACCCAAGCCCCACATAATACTTAGGTTAAGCCAACGTCCTCTACAGACCTTACAGACCTTCTAGTTCACTGGCCTTTTTATACCAAAAAGCTTCCCCATGATCGCTTCATCCAATCAACATTCGCCATTATCCTTTTTGATTAAAAAAAATCTACACTTATAAAACACGGCCCCACTAGCCGGCCACCTCCCGGAAACTTATTTCCTATTTCCTTAAAACCCCCTTTAATTTGTATTTTTTACTACACTAAAGCCTAAGCTATAAACCACAAACCCATCCTCTATATAAGCTATAATAGAAACTTATTGGAATCACCTAGGCAGTATTGCTAAATATCATCCACAATGTCCCTGCCTATGCTGCGGCCGTCATACACACCGCAACAACCATTAATACATTCGGAAACTCCTCTACCTATAAGCTCTCCCTATAAGCCGCTTAGGGATGGCCCATCCGAACAATGGCCACATACGCCTGTGCCTGCGCTAAAGTATGATGATGTGCTACTTGCGCAGGAAGCGGCTGAAGATCATCGCTTACAAGCTAGGGCGACCAGTATGTGGCGCGAAAGCCAAGAATACTCATGCGCCGAAGATAATGAGACGACCCCTTGGCTAAAGCATACGAGATGGCCGGAGAGGTTTCGGGATCGGCCGCTTGATATCATCATAGCCTCCGCCAGGCTGCCTGTTCAAAGCCTTTGCCGGCAGAACGAGGACTTTATACTCGGCAGCTGGCGAGGCACTCCATTCCATAGTTCCGCAGCAGCAGAAGCCCGGATCCGTGTCCTGATGCGCGCCGTTGATGATATATTTGACCGAGCCGAGGCGACCCTCGCATGCACTTCTTACCAATCGCGGTGCTGGCTGACAAGTTACCGAAATGATGGTGCATTTCGAAACCGCCCGCTGCGCGTCATGCCACCAAGTACAGAGCGGAAGTACAAATCGAGGTGGAAGCAATTCGTGTGCTATATATTTCGGGCCCTCGAGATGGGGCCGCGTCGGCGCCGGGAAGTGCACAACATGCGGCTGCGTAAAGACGACATAGAAATGATGAACCACATTATGGATCTTGCATCGCAAATTGTGGAAAGGGGGGATTGCAACGATGTTAACGTTCAATATGGCAGCGATAACGTTGATGGCAGGGATAATGACAGCGATAATGGCAGCGAAAGCGATGACTACAGCGATAGCGATATTTATGAAGATGACAACAGAGAAGATGAGGTGTGTGACGATGATGAGGATATGGAAGGTAGCCATGTAGAGTACAGCACGGCTCAGTCAATTTTCCGTCTTCCTGGAGGTACTCGGCTCGAGCTTTCCGAGGCAATTTTTCAACTATCAATGATGTTTTGGACATACCGGTGCCAAGATGGAGTAATGGACTCATATGCGATAGTACAATTCACAGCGGTTATGGGGATCCACCGTTCCTCATTGGCATACCGCGATGCATACAGTTTCACACCAGATCTTGCAGCCCTTATCTGGCTAGGACGGGTACTATTTCTCGAGTATAGCCTGCCGCGGTACAGTTACAACACGCTGGTGTATCCCTGGCCAGTCCGACAAGCGTACTCATCACAGCCAGAGCGTCTTGAGGCGATTCGAACGAAGTATATGCTGAGGGGTTGCTACTCACCACTGAGCGAGCTTATTGAGCTTAAGGCCTTTGGGAAGAGTATTGTAAGACGAGAGGGGCCTCGCGGGACTCTGACCTGGGCTCTGGACGGCTGCTCTTTTACGATCGGGGACGATAAGGTGGTGCGTCTATCGGAGTTCTGCACTGCCTACCATACGGCAATTAGAGTACAAGAGCTAGTCACAGAGATGATGCTAGGGTGGAATCCTACAATCGATCTTTCCACAATCCGCGACGACCTGACCTGTCAGTTACCAGGGTGGTGCTTCCTTGACAAACCAGAGAATCGGCTTTCAGGAATGTATAGAGCGATGTCACGCCGTGCGTGGCCCTCTTCGTTCCGCGGCAAAGCACTCGCTAAGGCGGGCCATTGGTTGCCCGGATCATGCCTAGCGTACCTAGAGGCAGGCGCTGAATTGTCCACAAAGAGCTTTTCGGCGTTTCATATTACAGCAGGGTTACCGGGTCGAGGCACAGAGGTAACAAGTGTTCGCTTCAGAAACACCAAGTTAGCCATCAGAACCGTATTTATCCGTGACGGACAAGTTATTGTTATTATAAGCTATACTAAAGCCCATACGTCAAATTACTACGCCTTCTATACCTGGACGTAGTAGTCTAGAACTCAAGCCGAGATTATAGTGGGATAAGCTGGGCAAGAACTGCATGAGAGCCTGGTTATTTCTACACTGCCCTAATAATAATGTTTTGGCTGGACACGAGTGACGAGATGAACACAGGTATGGAGTATCTATCCGTACGAAGTCGAAAATTAGGCTGAGGCAGCTAGACATGCAGCGGTTAGAGTTTGGAAGTAGGCGCCAATCGGATCATTTGGCCTTGGACGCCCTGTATGAACTATCCAAAGTTTTCCTGGCACTCCCTCGGGACATATTTATTTGCCGCTCCAGCCCGGTCCGAAGGGGTTCGGGGAGGGTAGTGACCACCGTGTAGTGGTCTGGACCTGTGTTGAGGAATTGTTCGACCTTCAACGCGGTTGGGCAGTTTGAGTAGGCCAGGTCGATGCAGCGGGCCTGAGTGCCTGGTTAGGGATTCCGTGAGGGACAGGACAGGGTCAGGTCGCACCTCTCCACCCATTCTGCGATCTGTTCCTGCGATCCATTCTACATGAGCAGAATGACGCAGCGGTTTCAGGGATTACAAACAAGGGGATGCCTTGTATCTTGAGTATTTTAGCATTTATTGTGAATCTTTGATATCTCACTTATAGGCGTTACGAAGGCAAGTTGTGTCACTGCTCTCTTGAGTCGTGAGTGTAACGCAATATTGGTAAATACTAGTTGTTGTGTGTTCTTGGCTTTCCTACTTAATCTGTGGATGTAAAGCAAATCATCTCCATGATCAAGCACATATGATCATGTCCATTAGAATATACGGCACCCCATCAAGCTCTTGTCTTAAGATGGCTGTCTTCCATTTTTTACAGCGGAAGACTCCAAATTTGGAGTCACATGCTTCCATTCATAGACGCAAAACTAACATCTTAACTTCAGTAGACTCCAATATAACACATTTAGCGATGCTGCATGAGCCTATCTTGTAGTTTTTATATTATCGCAATCGCGGCGGCACCGAACCGAAGCTTTAGTATTGCGTTAACCGCAGGAAGCTATGTTATACAGACTTGCAGGATCTTTGATGCGGTTTTCTCTTTTCTCAGCGTAGCAGTCTGAAAACATTCTTTACGGCATAAGCGAAATATTGCAACTCATGAGAATATGTGCATAGCACCGTCTAAAGGAGTTATAGAGAGTACTTTCACATTTTTGTGTATATGTGACGTCCTGATCCTATACCTGGTATAGGGTAAGGGTTTCCAAGGTAATAAGCCTAGGCTAGTAGGATTATGTTGGCAGAGAGGATAGGGAGTAGATTGAGCAGTTGTAGTCACAAGTGCGTAAGAGTGCAATAGAAGGTGTAGCTTGTATTCAGTGTTGATACTTTGTTAACGACTGGCTATCTAAGTCTATCTAAAGAGCGTAGTGAAGCGAACTTATATATCCAGTCCTTGGTTGAGGCTCACTCAAGAGATCGTGATCCTCAGCGGTGGCTCACTGAGAGGGTAGTGATCCAACCGGGGTGGCTCACAACCTTGTTGTAGCTCCCATGTTGATTGGTCTTGTCGGTCCGTGGGTTCTTCCGTGGTACTTACTTGATGTACCTGTGGTTGGGTCGTAACAGTATAATAATAGAATTAGCTACCTTATTTCTTGCGCTTGATTTGCCTATTGGAGTTAATTTATTCCGTTCCGCTGAGAGCTGATTTTAGACTAGGCTGTATCTAATAGTATTATTATATCTTAGCCGATGGCCGCAATATTATTTATCCCCTGGATTATAACACTAGATTATACTTTTATCTTCACTTTAATTAACTTACAACCTTTTGAACACTATACACATCTTATGAAACACATGCAATGGACCGATACAAATATAGGGTTGGTTGGATATGTGCCGTCACCAAAGAGTTTGTTGCTGCGCGTGCTTTCTTCGACGAGAAATATGAGCGCCCGCAAGATCTCGACGTAAATGACTCAAATACCTATGCACTAGGTAACATTTGGAATCATCATGTTGTTATTGCTTGCCTGCCCCTAGGTGAATACGGCAAAGCTTCTGCCGCAGATGTTGCCGTCAATTTGATGCGAAGCTTTCCCAATATCGACATTCGCCTGATGGTGGGCATTGGGGGAGGTGCCCCAACAAACAAGCACGATATTCGACTTGGAGATATTGTTGTAAGCATGCCGGGTGACTACAATGGGGGAGTGTTCCAATACGATTTCGGTAAAACAATACAGAACAGAGACTTTATCGAAACGGGTTTCTTAAACCAACCTCCAGTGATGTTACAGAGAGCACTGCAAGCTCTTAAGGCCAGCTACCAGCTAGACGGTCATACTCTCGTCGACGAAGTAGATAAAGTTCTCCAGGGCAAGCCGAGGTTGCAGAGCAAATTTTGTCGCCCAAAAATTGATCGATTGTATAAATCAACCTTTGTGCATTCGATTGCATCGGAAGATTGTCAATCATGTGGTGACGATTTTTCTAACATAGTGGTACGACGTCCGCGTGGGCAGGATGGAGACGACCCAGCCATACATTACGGGCCAATTGCTTCTGGAGACCAGCTTATGAAGGATGCAGAAATCCGCGATAAACTCGCAACGCAAAGGGGTATTTTGTGTTTTGAGATGGAGGCCGCAGGCTTGATGAATCGATTCCCATGCCTTGTGATTCGAGGGATTTGTGACTATTCCGACACACACAAGAATGACGAATGGCAAGGGTATGCAGCAATGATGGCGGCGGCATATGCAAAAGACCTCTTACGTCGGCTTGTCCCCGCATAAGTGGTCGCAGGGAATCAATGCTAATGAGATTTTACTCGGTTAGTTTGGAATTTTGTATGAGATACTTTGCTTAGTGCTAACTAATCTAACGCTGGTCTTCGCAGGAATTTACAATCAACTTGAAAGCCTAACGTAAAATACAAATAGAGTTAGCTATAAGCTTGACTAAGCGAAATTATTCACAAGTGAGCTCAAGTGAGCTTCACACTATACGCTTCTCTACGCTCGTTCAGAGCAGTGAGACACCTTACCGGATCGCCGGCCCCATATGCAGCTTCTAACCTCGCCTCATCATACCACAACGACACCACCCCAGGCTTGTCGAGTATATCATCCAAACGCATGGACACTTGGCCACGCAGCGAGCTGCGCGACGACGACGTGCTCGCAACACCGCATCGGCAGCGAGTCAAGAAGACAAGTTAGCCACAGCCGCGTCTGTGCTCGCCGATGTCATCAAGAAGCACGAGGCAGCTTAGTTGGCCACGCATCGGCTTTGCTTGATGATTGGGCAGCCGCACGAAATCACGCCGCTCTTTTTCCACCTGATGGTTATGGGTGAGGGTGGCCCCGCTGGAACCATCGGTGCCCTCATCCAGGCGTCGGTCGGCAGGGGCAACATCTCTATGACGGCGGATATGCCTGAGGCAATTGCGCATGCAGATGAGGCTTGGGAAGCAGTCATCACGGCCATCGCAGCGGCCAATCGGGAGGAAACTCGGCTATCGCAGCTCACCGTTTGAGGATGTGGAGATGGGCCTGACCAAGGCAGGGCCGGTATGAGAGGGCGAGGCCTGCAGATCTTGTATAACAGGAGGCAGCCGAGGAATAATACTGAAGCTAGATGCAGAGGTGCAGAAGCATTGATTGAGGTTACGTTGCATGAACGAAGTCACCTTGTGTGATCGCGGTCATCCAATCCGATCGCGGTCAGCTTGTTTGGAGGAAGTCAGCTTAATAGATGAGGGGTGTTTATTTTCATTCTCCGGCGGCGCCTGCAGCAACCTTTGCCTGCGGCGCCCTTGGGCGACTATCAGGGCGACCGGGTTTGGAGGTTGTGGCACGAAGCCCTTCCACCCCGCGCGGCCGTGTCACGGGATGCGGACTGTGCGCAGATCTCGGCACAAATCCCAGATCCGCAACCGGGTGGAGGCGCCGGCCAGCCACTGCCGAGAGATTGCAGGCACACAACACCTCCTCCCCCAAGATGCCCGCCAGCCAACGATGCTGACATCCTCCTGCAATCATTCTTCTTCCAACGACGGTGAACGTTTCGCGATGACATCTTCGAACTGGCCTTCAATGCCTCCTTCAGCAACACCTTCCTCGACCCCCCTAAAGGCATCCCTGTGACAGCTTCTCGCGTTTGCAGCTGCAGCGCGCCAAGTCAACCGCACCCACTTGCCTTTACGGCTTGCGTTTGCAGGTGGAGAACGCATCCAGAGAGAGGCCGCATTCACTTCAAGTCAGGTAGCAATTCTCCTGGCCCTAACTCATCAGCCTTTTTCCTCCTTACAATAATCTCCTCTTCACAGCACTTTCTCCTTCACAGTGCTACTCTTCTCACAACACGTAACTTTGGAGCCTCCGACGCCCTTTTCACCCGATCAAGGATATGGACGCCATATCGAGAGCCATCTGCCTCCCTTGCATCCGAGCCGTCAGAGACGACGTGCGAGCCTCGCTAAGGCGCCGCGGCATCGGCGACGGGGGTAAGTCTTGCGGCCGATTTGCGCGCGAGTGCAAGCTAATGGGATCCTAGGTGGCGATACACCGTGTAGCATCTGCGGAGGAGCGGTTCAAGAGGATCACGTCGATGTTCAGGTGAGGCACTTTACCAGGGCGCTAGCCGTCCACGCAGCTTCTGACCTTGTATTATCATATCACAGCGACGATACCCTAGGCTCTTGGAATACATCGCTCGCAATTATCGATACTTGGACACACAGCGATCCGCGCGGCGACTACGCGCGCGCACCGCCAATTCGGCAGCGAGGCGAGAGGCTGGCCTGGCTACAGCCTCGTCCATGCTCGCTGGAGTCATGGAAAAGGACGAGGAGGCCTGGTTGGCCACCCATCAACTTTGCTTACTGGTTGGACAGCCACAGGAGACGGGGGAGCTCTGTATAGCTATGTTTTATGCGTATCAGCAGGGTGGTACTGCGAGTATCGGCCGCATCATACAGCAGGTCGTGAGTGACGAGAGCATCACGGGAACAGCCGCCATGGACAGGGCTATGGCGGATATGGAGGCGGCTTAGGAGGCGGCCGCCATGGCTGTCGCTGCGACCGACCGTGAAGAGGCTCGAGTGTCGCAGCTCACCACGTGAAGCCATGGAAATGTGCTTGGGCAAGGAAGGGTTGGTGAGAGAGGACGAGTCCTGCGGTTTCTTAGGTAGAGTACCGCAGTCGAGATAGAGCAAGCCCAAAGAGAGATATTCGAAAAACAGCGGAACGTTGAGGTCAGGCGTTGAAGCACTCATGTTGCCGCCTTATTCAAAATGACACACGGTATCCCATGCCTTCTTACTACTAACGACTCGAGGCGCTACCTGCCTTATGCCATTTGATGCCAGGTGCCTCAGGCCTGCACATTGGTGATTTATGCCCTTTCCCTGCCCCCTTGGGTGCTGCTTGTGTGCGTTTGCACATCGGTGATTTAATGCTCCGCCCCACAGCCTACACTGCACGACTTCCCCTTCTCTCTCTCTCTCCCTCTCCCCCCTTCTCTCTGTCCCTCTCCCATTTATTCTCCTGCATCTCGTCGTATCGTTACCGTACCTCACGGTCTCTCTTTTGCAACAGCGCCACCGCAGCTCCGACTGTATGTATCCCGCCTCCCTCCTCGCCGACGAGTCAACTGACCTTGCTCTCTCACATTTCCAGCAGACGACG
The DNA here is from genome assembly GCA_025331125.1 of Mycogone perniciosa. Classification (NCBI taxonomy): domain Eukaryota; kingdom Fungi; phylum Ascomycota; class Sordariomycetes; order Hypocreales; family Hypocreaceae; genus Mycogone; species Mycogone perniciosa. Next base: position 24,610 of record JAOALB010000249.1, read on the forward strand.
ACTATCCTTCGCAAAGATGCCACAGGATCAACAGCAGCAGCGCCGCCAGCCCATCTATGGCCTAAATCTTCTGGTTGGTCCAGAGTACCACGCCTGACCGGGCAGCTACAGAACAAGAGACGCCGAGTGGGCAGAGAAGTGTAGGATCTCCCCGATCAACGTCAGACAAGTCTGGGGCGAGAAGACACGCTTGACGGACGACTTATCCTCCCGAAAGTCACCCGGAAATCTTGCAAAACAGTTCCCAAACCTGAAGCTAACCGGGGCCTTCGAGCTCATGCACAACTACTTTGGGCGAAGCTGGGATCAGCACGTGTGGAAAGTGAGGGATCTACTGCTCAAGATGCGCCGCTCAGAATTCGCCAACAACTTTGGGCTGCAGGCAATGCTGGCGGTCTTGTGCCAGGGTAACACGCAGGCGACCGCTATGCAGGAGTTTATCAAGGTTCTGAACACAACTCCCTGGCGGAATGGAACAGGAGGGCACTCAGATCCTCGACTCGACGAGGGAGATGAGCTCGTGGACACCGACCTGCCTGGCCCGGCTGAGAGAGATCGCATCAGAAACGAATTATATACGCACTGCTGGGTGCTCACCTTCTTCAACTTCAACGACACCCACTGGGTCTCCACCGTGTTTGACCAATCGCGAAACACTCTGGTACTCTATGACACAATCGAGTCGAACCGTGAGAAGAGGGCAAAAGCGGCCGGCCTGGCCTGGAGGAGCTTTGCCCTAAACCTAGGCATGCCATGCGGCACCCGCGTCATATCCGTCCCTCTCCCCGAGCAGCCAAACGACTGGGCCTGCGGCTACATCGGCCTCGTGAACCTGCTGCTGGTGACACGGTGCCGGCAGGGCGACCTGCACAAGGATCTCTCCGGCAGTGGGTTTCCCAGAATGTGGCTATACGCCGACGCCCGTCCTGAAGGCCATGCGAAGATGCCAAGGTCAGGACCCCCTTCTTCCCCATCCTCGACTGGACGTACGGGGCCGGCAGCAGCAATGAGGCGTGGCGTCGCGCCAGCACGGTGCTTCACGCAATGATGGCGAACGAGCTCGGCATCAAATCACTGAGGGATCTCCAGAACTACGAGGCAGGCAGTAGGAAAGACCCAGCAAAAGAACCGTATAACTTTTGGTTCGGCAAGCCATTTCCTGGAGATCCCATCATACTCTACCTTCCCAGTGCCGATGAGTGGAAAACAAAGCCCACATTATACCGGTCCCTGTACTCTGCACAAGCGCCCGTCCTGAGCGGCTTCATAACCCCACCGATTGCAGCCAAGCCGCCAGACTCCTGGGCTCCTTTCCGGGACTACATCTACCGAAACCTGCCGGGCGAGGTAAGATCAATCTTAACATTATCGAGGTCTCATATAAGGTGCTGGATCCCGAAAAGCAGCCGCTTTCTCGAACAGAATCTTCCGCAAACAACGCAAACCGTGTAGAGTGCCATAAGCGTGTCGTCAGGAACGCAGCACAACAACCGCCCATACGACATTATCTCAGTATCGTCAGGCCGGCCCGGCAAGTAAAGCAAACGAGCATTCCACCAGGACAACGGAACTACAACTGTGGCGAGGATATGCAGGAGAGGAAACGACAGGGGAACGGATGTGCGCGCGCTTCTATAGCGTACCAGGGACTGTGTATAGATAGATAATATCCAGTTTGAAGGAGCAGGGGGGGTTGATTCTAGTGAAAGGCGTCCTCTACGGCACTTAGTGAAAACGGCTTAAATGGCTGGCAGCCATCCGCGGCATGAATGCAAAAAGTGAAGCTCAAGGAGCACCGCATCGCTCGCTAATCGTCTTGTTTTCCGGTTTCCGCGCTACAGCCGTTCAGGTTGATCTTGTGCGGGGCAAGGCTGCAGCAAACAGACTACAACGCAACGCGGGGCAAGGCTGAACCCCGCCTACACATACCACATTAATCGAGTAAATATAAAGTCATTAGAATTTCTACCTACTAGGTAGGTACTTATATTATTTATTTCAATTTATACTTGCTTGGTCTTATAAGCTACTTTTAATTTTATACTGGATATACTATATATCTCGTAGCCGATCTGAAAAGCCAGCCTACTGGGGGTTTTTTTTTTCTTTCTTTTTTCAGCAGCTCCCCTTGGTTCTATATATATACGCCGATCTTATGGGCGTTAAAGATAGCGCGTGATCAATTACTGAGCGTATCCGCGTGCCATTTTCTGCATTCTGCAGAGGCATTCCTCGGCTGAAGTCCGTGTCTATCATCGACGGCGAGGTCAACGAATTGAAGTGCAAATATCACAGCAACAAAGAATAAAAACACATTAACTAATAGATAAGACAGTATTTAAGACCTTGATATATACTTAGATTTAGTAGTTGACTGTTTTACAATATGCGCTTCTAGTTTGAGGTAGTAAATGTATAGTAGTAGAGTCTTATCATCAACAGAGTGTATACTATGGCAAGGTCAGAATACCACGCGAGCAACGCCACCTGAAGTATTATAATGAGGATATTGAGTATCAGGCTGAATTACCAAGCGCAATATTACCAGATAGGTGTATAGTTGTTTCCTTCGAAGCTCTGATTTATGAATTTCTCTCAATCGGTGACGTTTGAAAATGGCAATCAGCCTCGTCTTCATAGCGGTGAAACCCGTCAAGGTAAACTATTTTGCCTTGCAGCAGCACTGCTCCTCAAGACACGCCGCTCCAGCAAAAAGATCGTTTACATAGAAGGAAACGCGAATAATACTGATTTGACATTGGGCATGGCAAGTGGACCGAATGAAAGTGTCCTATGGTATTTCAATGATGGGGCACAGTAGTTATATTGCCTAGATGGGAAGATGAGATGCGAGAGAAGTTAACCGCAAGGCCTCAAAAAGGACGATCGCGATATTTCCTAATATTTTCTATGAGTTGAATTTGCAGAATTCGCTGCCGTAGGAATATGGCAGCAGAAGAAGAAAGAAGCAATCACGTAGATGATGGATCTTACTTCACGACTCATAGAGTGCTCCCCCAATAGTTTCTCTCTGATGTCATTAAGGTGCTAACGGACCATCCCTTCGTCAGTGACTTTTTGTCTATCCTCTGATGCCAAATGTGGCATTCCCATATAACACACACTAATAAAGGATCCAGCAAACGATCCGCCACATTCTAGCCATTCCCTATCCTCTTTGCTTCGACGGCCCATGCCACGGCAGAAGAGCTTTCCTAGACCTAGATTCTTTGAGACTCGGGTTGATTGGTTTGCCTTTTGTTGAAAATAGGGGCACCAACCTAGGAAGTATCAGTACCTAAGCGTACAGAGGTCAATCCAGCTACTAAGCATAAGTAGGAGAGCTACGCCTGCTGTGTAATAGTAATAGGCTAGGCCAATTGAACATACATTTTGACACCTTTTTAACCAGTTTCTGCCATCGCCCATCTCTTTCCCTATCAAACGACGCTACTTTACTCATACAACATCCATGATGTCAGTGCTTGTTAGGATGTTCCTGGATCGCAGGATATAACTCATATGGGCTTGTTCTGTGTCAGACGTCTTGGCGCAAAAGAGAAGAGTGCTGAAGTCAAAGAGGTTTCAGGGCAGCTAGGTAGCTACGATACTGCAGCTAGGTGCACAATAATGACTGTATTTATCTCTGAACTCCCTAAACAAAGAAGGGAACCCTTCTTCCTTTATATAGTTTGTTCAAGCCACAAAGGACTAGCTGGAACCTAGATGCTTCCTTTCAGCATTCTAGCTTCTAGTCCTCTGACATTCTGCAAATTCATAGGCGAAGTATACTCGTTCTCTCGGCCAGATCTTCGCATCCAACGGCAGACCATCGAGGCCGTTCGGTTCAGGAAGCAGTCCTTTACAGATGAGCATTTTAAGAAGGTTACCCTTTTTTTGCCGACCGGAGACCGACGGAGACACTTCCTATCATAGAAACATCCGAATTTTCTCCTCAATTTTTTCCTCGAGAAGGTCTTTCACTGGCAACTTCAGCAGTCCACTTCCTTACTAAATGTACCGAACAGCGTCTTCCATCATCTCCGAGTCCCCAAGCGGCACTATGACATGAAATTGACAACGTGCTGCCCGTAGTTGTGAAGCGAAGCTTGATTACATGTATCGGGGAGGTCATACTATACGAATGCCAGGTGATGTTGTGCTGAGCAGTTGCATTGCATACGTCAATCGGAAACTAGGAAACATTCGCCTCGGCTCTATCTTCCAAAGATGATAGATACGACTTTGCTATTGCATTGGTGCTGGTAACCGCGTGCTTATGATCATTATAAATGAAAGCAAAAGATGACCAATTAGTGCTTTCTTCGCCTCTCTCCCTTTATTAATTCCTCAGACCTGCATCTTTCTTTGAAACGGTGTTTGTTGCCCTTCTTTTCCTTCCTTTGCTCTTTGGGGCTGCTTGCTACTCCTTTTTAATCAGTCTGATTTCTATGAGAACTATCTTACCCTAAACTTCTTCAAGTATCTGGCCCTTTTCCCAAGCATAAACACTCATACTTCCTATCCTTATTCTTGTGCGGTGGTTGATCAAGACCAAAAAGAACCCTCAAGGACATGACGCTTACTGTAATTGACTTCGTATGCATCATCGTTGCCATTGGTTCGAATAAAGTCAGTAAGAGCAACCATTTGGGAGAGACGAGAATCTCCGTCTGTGACATTAACTAGCAAACGCCAGAAGATAGTATCATTTGTCTCCTTCATTGGTATTAGCGCTGTGATATCATCACCATCTAGATAGGCATATCCCTCCTGGCTAGTCATCAGATATTTAACCCCTGACAACACTGCCATTGACGCGAAAGAAATTTCTAAATGGCCAGTCCCTGACCAGAATTCCTTCCTTTGCGATATTGGGTAGCCAATAACAACGACTCGGTCGTCGTCGAATAAGAAATGCCAGCCTTTGTGGTCGTTTCTCATGACGTTTTTCGTAATAGCCTCTATTCTGCAAATGAATACTTCTTCTAGCGTGGATGAGGTAGAAGTAGATAATTTCGTGAAACTGGCGACCTTCGGGTAAATGAATGCAATTTCAAGTTTGTGATCCGGCAATGCTCTGATAAATGCAGCCAGCCACCCAATCTGCTCACCAATTTCCGCGATGAGTTGTGCCGTGCCCAATGCATCGAGAAGGAATTTACCCTTCTCAACGGTGACATTACCTCGTAGCTTAAGGCCCGGTGCATCGCATTCGAATCCATAACTCGTTGAACTAGAGGCGTAGTAGCCAAGGAGCCCTAAAGAGCTATGAATTCTTCTTAAAAGGTAGTCGCGTGTCGTGGGCCATGTCTGGCAAAAGTATTGCTTGCAGGTTAGGGCTTGCACATCAATACCGGTGCTCGTAGTGTAAGTAACCGCCTCAGCAGAGCTTTTGTCAAGCTGCTGATATTTGAGAAATGCGGCAACGTCCAAGTCGCTGTGAAAGGCAACCTTGAACTCCCCCAAGGGATTATTCAAACCTTTGTTCAGCTCTTGCAGAATGCGATCCGAAATCTCTTTCTTGGCATTGAATTCTACCGTCAAGTTAGAATCCTTGATTTGGTTTGCCATTTCCGAGTGTCGGAAGGGAGAATCCTATTCTTTAGAGACGTCTTGTCGAGATTGTTTTTCCTCGGAGGGGAAAATGGGGGCAGTTGGGTAGTTGAGAGGCTGGGTGGGAAGTTGGAGGGAACTCTTCATATTATGTATGTAGGTGCTAAGGCAGATGCTGTCTCGTGCTGGCATTAGATCCACCAACGCGTGAGAATGTCAAGGGTGCATCATTCCGGGGGTCATCTTTTCAGCCTCATTTCATCCATCAGTACTCCGTAAACAGGGCCGGGGTCCTGGGCAACGTGATGTGGATTACGATTCGCCTTTGGCCGAGTTGCCTGCACATCGCCAAAGCATTGGCCGCACGAAGGATCGAGCGCAAAAAGGCGTCTACACACCACTACGTGTTCAAGCAGCTGGGGCCTTCTAGCTTGGAACTTAGCGTCAAGACATGTTCAATTGTAGGACGTCGGAGCTATCGGTATGCAACGGCTATAACAGTTGTTCCGTCTTGAACACGGTTAAAATTAACATCTTTGCAAATAGTCGGTCGCCCTCGTCTGCAAGTGTAGGACTCCCGCCAATCCCGACAAAATGTTAGTGGGCTGTTCCAATAAGCTGTGCGAGGAGTGGATGCATTACGATTGTCTGCTTGATGATGTCCTCACCCGAGTGTATGATCGACTGGAGACGGATATCTCTCACAAGTCGGAAAAGCCGGCGATCAAGGATAAGACGAATGAAGATACAAATTATAAGCCAAAGGAAGAGACCTTTTCCGCTTGCGCAGCGCCGAATTGTTAAATTGAGTAAAAACGCGTCTGCAGTTGTGGTCACGGTACACTCGCTCCTTTTCAGCGGAGGAAGGTTCATGCATGAGAGAAGATGGGATCGTTAGTCGTGACCTTTCGCGTGCGAAGTTCTCAGCGTCATTTAATAGAGGGCACAAGGACTTCTTCCGTAGCAAGTTGATGCTATAATACTGTAGTACCCGCGCAGAGTTGATCATAGGATTTGGTAGAGAAAAGCAGAGGTGTAAAAGAATCTGCCCATTGGGACACTTTTATCAGTGGCTCGGCATCCAGTCAGATCAGCTTACCCCGCATTGCCCTCACCAATTTTAGAAAGGACAAATAGAAGCGGGGGTTCTTTTTTTGTTTTCTAATTAGTCCAGACGAGCTGATACTAACCCTCTAAGTTAATCGCTGAAAGCTCCGCTAAAGAATAAACCAACAGTGATAAAGTTTGCTTTCGCGATAAGAGACGCATCAATTCCGATTGCTTGCAGTGAACTTGCACTCCACAGTAACATTCAAGGTTGATTAAGCCACAAAGACTTGACATGCCTTCTCCCTTATCTGCCCTACGACAAGCCGGTATTCCAAATGCTACGCGTCATTAAGGACGTCCTACATTCATTAGTTGAAAAGACGATGGGGTTTTAGTCACTTTTAGTCACAATAGATCATGATGGAAAGCAAGAGTTATGCGGAGGGATTACGACTCCAGGAAAGATCCAGCGTCGCTTGTCGATCCTCCAATCGGCAGACCGGATAAAACTGTCGCTATCCAATCATTGCTCAGAGAGCTTGAGCGTGGGGCCTAATCTTATCGTAGGCCGTTGACGTGACCACTCCGATTTTGTAGGAAACCAATGGAGGACAGCCGAGAAAAACAACGAAGCTCTCGAACGAAGGTCTTGGGCCGGCGGTTCCAGCTATTAATAAAGGATCAACCTGTTACGCTGAACCGGGTCGTAACAATATGCTTAGGCCTTCATGGCATCGCGGGCCTAAAGAACCATATAATACACACCCAGCAAGATAATGGTATCGGTCTTGTCTACATTGAGCTTGAACCTAATCTATGTCGAGTGGCTCCCAAATATGAGGGCCTGACGGTCTCTTATTATATAAACAAGGTATAATAGGTATTACCGGTATACAGTATAACACTGGGAAATGCTTATGTCTTGGACCACTCAATGCTTTGAGACCACAAATTTCCACAGAGTGGTTCCATGTTGCCTCCTGATAAGCCTCTTGCCATCATCAGTAACATCGACTTCCCTCAATGTGTGCTGCCAAAATGGCGTCAGCAGCTGATATCCTCCAGCGGGATGCATGCTTGATGTGAGATATTCCCAGTCCAAGAATTTTACAGCGGATGCTTGCATATCCCCTTTGCCGTTGTGACCTATGTAGTTATTCGCCTTTTGATTAAAGAATCCGAAGTAGCCGTTGGCCTCGACGCAGAGGCTTTTTCTATAACTCTGTATACACTGCCTGGCCAGGGGACTAGAAATAGTCATCCCAGATATGATCGAAAGTAGTCGAGCCGCTACAGGGGGTACATCTCTTGGAGCTGGTGGTGGAGGTGGCATCGTCTTGATGTTTCTCGGAGTCCATCTCAAATCGAAGTGATATAGTTATTATGTGAATCACGCCTATTCTAACCACTAGACAAACTGTAAATACACTTTTGAATAATTTGATTGAAGTCATGAGAGCAAAATCTTCCCCATTTAACGTACGTAGTTAATCAAAGCTACGTGAATGTCCGAAATTCGGTTTGTGCAGACGTCATTGGCGTCTCGACTATATCATAAACATTCTAATGAGACCTTATTCAAGGCACTCGTTCTCCTCGTTCTCCTCTCTAGACGGTCAAGCAGCAGTTGGTGGCAAATTCCGAAGCTCGCATTTCGTATAGAGCTACTACATGCGCCGAATTTGGCGTCTAATACGTAGTGCGCTTCTTGGTGAGCTGCAATAATCTAACTTTCATATACAGTAATGGCCGAAGTCTGTCCGATTTAACGGCATCGGTCTTTCCACATCGGCTAATCTTGTGGCGTATTGTGGCTAATGCAGTTGTATGGGTTCAATCGCAATGTAACTTGTAACACTCGCGCGACATTCCCCTGAAATAGATTTGCAACAATACGTAGCAATAATTAGTGAACTTAAAGAGAATATAGATTTTGACGCAGAGATCCGTCGAGTACGATCTAGTTAAAGCCGTACGTGCAACTATAAGAGGATCACATATTGCACAAAACCCCATGCAAACAAGGGTGGGGCTGCAGTTAGAATCATTTTAACGACCCCGCAGCTGGACAATGTCATCAACTTAGAAGCCAGCGTCTACAGTCGAATAGGAATCCGGATCGAACTAGTCATTCCGCCGGTCGTATTCAACGCGAATGTCCTGTGAGGAGTACAGTCTGTGCAGTTGGGAGATAAATTGAAAAAATTGCTTACAGTTCTCGATTTCCTAAAACCACAGCAGCAATGCAGCTTCATTCTTATACATCTCTTTCCTCGATATTCCGACTAGAACATATCGCAATGAGCAAAGACGACAATATTACCTTGCCTCTAATACCCGTGCCATGGAACCAGCTCCGAGCTTGGATCAATGAGCAGGAAGCCGAATTGAAATCGTCTCGTTGAGTGTCAATGGAGTATTCTATCGCTCCCGTTTGCTCTGCTTATCTTCTACAGTCAATAAATCCTTCGCCTGTGATTGCCTTCCATGTTAAACATAGCTGAATTAACTCATATACTAAAAGAGATTGATAAATAATGAGTCGATAGCTCGTTATATCCCTACACTTAAAGTATATACTAGCGGGTGTCTCTTTTTATCACTCGGAGGTCCAGGGCATATAACCCCACCCGCCGTGAATTAAAGTTTGCCTTATGAAAAGTATAGTTTATCCTTCGTTCTAGGTGCTTTTACCATCTTTAAGTGCCACAAAGCTTTCGCCTTCTTTTCCCAGTCGCGCGCCTAGCGCATGATCCAATATTACTAATCTGAATTGCATGAGTATAAGAAGTTTTGTTACAAGTCGTTTGGATACGTGTGATAAGATGATCGCAAATTGAGCAGAAGTTAAATCACTTATTGTATCTCATTTTACTCCTGCCAGGGTTACTTAAATATGTGGGTATGACGATTTCTTATTATATCAGTTCTCTCAAGACTCAAAAGCTTAAGCCGGCCCGAATAAAGCATAAGATAGGCACGTAGTAGTAACACATTATGGAGAAATACGCTTCTTGGAGCCTTCAATGCTTCGACATCTTCACAAATTCCCACAGGGTGGTTCCAATGCTGCCTCCTAGTAAGCCTCTTTATTTTAGCCCAAGGCAAGCCAAGGATGACCGGAGCTCACACCAAAGAGTGGGGCTGCCGTCTTCAAACCCCACCATAGCTTCGACGTGGCTGATCCTATCCAGCGCCAGGCTCGGATGCACAGCCATGACGAATAACGCGCCCACGATCCCCTCCCTCAAGGAATCATTCATCGCCGCCCAAATGGGATTGGCCAGTGGAAAGGGAACTGGAGAGGATGAGAGTCTTGCTAGCACGAGTGACGAGTCGGGTGGCTAATTTGCCTGACCAGCCTGCGAGCGATCGCCCACAATCTGCAACTAGCTCAACCGTGGATTTGGGAAGAATGACCAAGTCGAGGAAGAGGAGCATTGACAGCTTTCTTGCAGACCCTCGTCTTTTCTCGTCTTGAAACGAAACTTGGTACCACAAGTATGAACCTTCTTGTTATACGAGATGCTAGGCTATGCGGGCTATGCGGGCTATGCGGGCTATTAAACCACAAAGCATCATCTATGCTGATTGAGCGATAAACTCCGATACAATGCGCAGGAATACCCCACTGCGGGTTCAGGGTCGTGTTGTGGTCAACAGGGCAGACCACAATGCTCGAGAAGTCGATCGGGTTGTTATCCGCAAGGCTCATATTCCTCCGTCATTGGTTGAACCATTCCGGCCTTTTGGAACCAGCATGCACCAGCCATGTAGTCGGTCTCACCTAGGAACACTAACTCAGCAAGGCGTCTTCTCGCGAACGCAATGCCTCCGGTCACCTCGGCACTAAAGGTCTGGTAATGTTACCAGAGGCGGCACTGACGCGGATGTAGTGCATTTCATTGGCACCATAGCGTCTTGGGAAAGGCCGCAGACAGCTTCGTCATAGAAAACTTTGGGCATTCTGGACTGCAAGGCATCTTCAAAGTGTACTTGTCGGTCAAATTCTAAGGTACTGGTCCATTCCAGTGAACATTAGGTCCTAGAAATAGGCAATAAGGTTGCTGGAGCTTTAATAGAAAAGATACGTTGACATCGCGCAATTCATGATTGCGTGTTTATTCAATCTTGCTAAATACAGAACATGTTTATCCGTAAACCCAAACGAAAGAGAATGAGAGTCTGTGAGTCGTCACCAAGTGGCACCCTGGCGACACCATGAGGAGAAGTTCCCGATCCACCGTCGCCGGTCTGGCTCGATACGTGCCCCTCGGAAAGCTTTTTGCCGGATTTATCCTCAGCTACAACGTAGCTTGGCTCATTTTCGTTGGGCTGGGCAACATTAAATCCTTTGGTGTGGGATTCATTCGCCGCAGCCCGCTTGTCGGTAGTTGGTGGGAAGAGAATTCGAGCAGCAGGTTCTTTTCTGGATCGAGGTCCAGACTGGAGTTTCTTCGAAGGCGAGTTCTCCAATGCATCGGGTGAAATTGGTCTTTTCCTTTCAAGAACACCGCTTGTCGTGGACCCTGATGCAATCGCTGTTTCACTCTCAGCAGAAGGGGTGATTCGTCTAGTGGGGGTCATGGCTCGGCGAGTTAAATCTATGCCTGAATTAGCGATGCTCCTTATCGAACTACCCCGAAACAATTGCGATTACCGGTCTCCTTGTCTTGGCCATCGGATTTAGCATGGGACTCAGATCGTCCCTCTGTAGATGGCGTTGGCGGGAAATACTGAGTGATACGTCGTTGTGTCGATGGCGTTTGAGCTGCTTCGTGAGGAAGCAGTCGTTTCACTTCCTCTTCCTTGTCGAAGTCCAAGTACCTTTCACAGGATCCGTCGCCCTTCTGGTTTTCGCAGGCCCAGACTTAAAGGGTTAGTTTGGTTCCGAGTCGACAGTGGTGGACAGCGACAACTTACACCATTTGCCAGTCTTTCTGTTTTTCTTCTGAACCATGAGCTTCTTGTGCACGCATGTCAGTTTGTTGTTGACAAGAGTAATGCCCTCACAGCTGGGCGGTAAGGGTTTCTGTTGCGAGGTCATGGTGGTCATGATGGTGGCGTGGGTTGGCTTCTGAAGTGAATTTGTCTCTGGTAAGCATGGGTGGAGTGGATGAAGAGAAGATGCACGCACCTTACGCGATCAGACGCGTCAGGATGGGGATTCTCCTTCTATGGTGCCGATGACTAAGCAGGGGCAAAGGTTTGTGCTGGCTCCGTGACGAATGGGAAAGCGGCAGGGTGTCTATCTACCTGAGTCCAAATCGCGGGAAACGGCCTCACACAGTCACCAACGCCGATAGGGCAAGGGCGAGACATATTGGTGAATGGATTATTAGTGGGTGGACACGGGAAGCCAGGCCGACGGACACTAGCGACTTGTGACGGCGGTGGGTGGAGAAGCGTTGTCTGACACCCCAAGACACGCAGGGCCTGTTGGGGACACCAGGGAAACACACTACCCTGTAACAGCCTGTAACAGTGGGAAATCTGCAAGGCAACCGAGTGCAAGACGGAGCAATGTTGGTGTCAATAACAATAGCAATTTGAATATGCTAGACATGATCTGGCAAATATGTCGAGGGTGGGCAAACCCTGTGTTCAAGCAGTTGACGCAGTGGAGAAATGCGGTTGCTGCAACTAAATCCACGCTGGAAAAATATTTAGATGTCCGCCTAAAAAATCCCTTCCCTTCTATTACGGTCACGCACCCAGCATTTAAGACATGTAGACTTATAGGAGATGGGAAGACATTATCTATTTTTGAGTGTCTTGTATGGTCAAAGGTTAACAACCAACGTAATTGTAGATATAAATAGACGCCGCCCACTTAAGCCGTACAATGAGATCAGCTCTAGGATGTGTGGGATGTGGGCAGTTCAGTATAGCGACGGGGATGCGTGTGAAGTGGGCAATGGGTCAAAGAGGATATTGGACATAGCCAAGGATTGAGCTAGGGCAGAGGAGTAACTGGTTCTTGCAGGAGATCTTCCATTGAGCAAAGTAGATGGGCGAGACCCACCTCTGTCCCTCGGGGGCAGAGGGAGAAGCAGCGACGCGGGCATGAACCAAGTCCATTCAGGCCAGCCGTGCAACAGCAAAGCAAACATGGTTGCAAAGTTGGAACCCAGTCGCAATGTACGGCACAGCTGGTGAATATCTCTCCGTCACCGTGCCGTGCGCAACGGCGCGCATTTTGGCCCAACTCCTGGCAGCATTCATTTTCCGGTCCTTTCACAGACGGTCTTGTGCTTGGCGATGTACCTGCTATGCCATCTTGGGGTCGTAGGTGTTCGTATTCAACGAGAATATCTGTATAGATCCAGAACCGCCAGAAACGAAATCAAAATGCCTGATTTACTGGAGTGGGTGAAAGGCATGGACCTTGTGCGCATTCACTGTGTTCTTGCCAACGGCGGTGGATTAAATCGAGGGCTGTTTACATAAAAGTAGCACAGAAGAGCATTGGCAGTATTGTCGGCCCTCGAAAGCGCAATGGGTGGCAGACAAGTTGGATTAGTGCCACCAGGTGTAAAGGTGGGACACTACCCCCCGTATTTTTGAATATAGAGCTAGTTACTAGTTGAGTCCGATTAGAAGTCTCATCAGCGACGCACCAAATACTGGAAGAGGGTCCTACTTATGTACCAAGTCGATTATTTCATGATTGAAGCTCTTCGTTGTTTGCTTATAATGCTCCAGCAGCCGGTAATACTCGGCCGTTGCTATCTTTAATCCGATGTTAGACGACATTGCAAGGTTGATCGAGTTTCACACTTACTTATCACGATGTGCGCCCTATGGATGTGATTGACAGTGGACTTGGTCCTTGATTGAAGCTATCTAGAGCGGAAATTTGTACTAGATATAGAGGTCTCGGATAGTCGTTGCCTTCGTTCACATATTGAATTGAGGCAATTTGAGGCAACTGGGGCATGTATAAGTTTCCCGCTTTGACCGTCTGAAAGTCAAAGCCATCGCTGTTGTGAACGTTATTATCACGCGTTGACATTACTCTGTCTCGGGGCTGTGTGGCGCAGTGTTCAAGCACACAGGTGACCTAGAGAGAAAGGTCGTAGGTTCGAATCCTGCCAGCCTCTACGAACAGACCAACAAAGCAAGCCTCAGCTTGTGAAGACACCACACTTCTCACGCATCGAACTCCGTTACGCCAGCCAAGGTGGCCATGGACTCACGATATGGGCTGCGGATAGTCCCTGACGCCATTGGCTTTGTAAACATAGCTCAGATTGGGTCGATCGTCCATGCTTTGACTATTTCTGGAACAGTATTCCAGAATCTTGCCTTCATATATCTCAGTCCCGCGTTGGCGGGTATGGGCTTTACAGATAAACAGCTGCGTAATGCTGTCTCGGGTACGCAAAGCAATTGCTGATGCAAACCCAGAAGTGAGAGCCCTGGCTGTGGACGCCATTGTTAAGGCAATGGATAGATTGTATAGTTTGGTGACGTTGCCGGAGTAGTCTGCCTGCTTGCATCACTTTTCATGGAAACGGAGAAGCTATTCATGAAAGTTCCCACTGGTGGTGCTTGAGCTCTAAGCCGCCTTGATCCCAGATATTCAGTTGATGGGCTATTGCAGAGATCAAATTTGGTAAAATTTACCATGTGTACAAGCTATGTGCGCGTTTGATCGTATTTATTATTTGAGTTCTCCAGTATTTATTCTAAATGCATAGTTCTTTTGCGTAATATGCCCTTTCACCATGGTCGCAGTGTCCACCTTCCTTTGCAGTATTTCTGCACAGTGATCTCCCATTGGTGCTGGTCTCAATCGTAGTGCTTTGTGCTTGTTATTTCAGGCTAACAGGGAGTATAACGCTGGATTGGGTCAAGGTTTTGCTTTCGGGGCTACCTCGGTCATGGGTTTGCAATACCACCAATTATGCGTTCGTTCATGATAGGCTCATTGGTAGGGTAGAGAACTTGATAGAATTATCTCATACCGTTTCTGTAAGTATACTTTATTAAAATACGGTGGATGGGCACCCAGCAAGGCAATGTTAACCACTGCGCCTCAATACGTTATCGGACGTCGAGAGCCAACCAACGTACCAAAGCTAAATCAGCCTTGGTTGTTGGCCTCCCGCATCCGGTGACGTACACCCGATTGCAAATCTCCCGATAAACAGCGCAGACAGATTTAAATCTTTATTGTAAAATAGCCGTTATTTCCCCTCATCGAGTGAGTATACTTTATTCTCATCCACGCAGCATAGCAGTAAGAGATCGCAGTGCACTTTTCCAGCAACTTATGTCAAGATGTCCGCCTCGTCATCCAATGTGTTGAGCGCACAAACACTTGAGTATTTTTTTCACCATCTTTTCTTGCCCTCCAAACTGCCCGATGGGGATGACACATCTACTGCAAACGAATCGGCCCTGATTGAATATGTACTGGAGACTCTGTCCGAATTTCTACGAGAGACAGACTATAGCTGTCATATAGCTATCCGGACCGCAAAATCAATGATGGAAAATATGCTAGCTGGAAGAGATGATAAGGGATTTTTAAAAGAAAGTCAATTACTAGACATCCTACGACTTATGACTTCTCCCAGTATGTTCTCTTGCCTCCCCCGAGCTGTGGCGTTCACAATACTAACCACCTTACACCCATTTGCCAGACACTGCCGCTTCATTTCACATCAAGGCACAGAATGCAGGAATTTTGCTTCGCTGCGACCAAGATTCGGCAGTATTTGAGCTTTTTGAATTGTCCCCGACCAACGGACCAGTTTATGCAGCGCAAGGACGTCTTGTTCGACACTTCCCAGCAATCGCGATTGGTGTTCCACGCGATACGTATACCGACGGTTTGTTTCAGCAGGTTCTGGCTAAGACTCTCGCAAAGATGAGCTACGAAGCATTTGAGGAGTCGATTCCGAAGGCTAGAAAGGCAAAACAGGATCACGACGAAGAACGGGAAACCAATGACCCGTCTATAGTCACCGAGCTCTTAGGCAGTTTTCTTCGGGGCATTGGGCATCAACTCAATGTCTCTGGAATTCGCAAGAATACCAGAGAAGAAGTCTTATGGAACCAAAGCAAACTTCCCTGGCGACGATCTCCCGTCTGGCTTCTCATTCGCGGCTCTCTTCACCTTACCATGGATCGCATATTTGTTGATTCGGAGGAACTTTACAAATCCTTCATGATTTTTCTTCTTAGTCGTGTGCTCAGTACCGCGGCTAATCTACAGACTGCAAGCGAAACTCTCAAAATCATGTCCACCAAGGTGTCCCGACGACTTTTGAAGTTGCGGCATCCAACAGCTGGAACGTGGCTAACAAGAGTCCATAAATCGGTGTCTGCAGCTTCCGACCTCCTGGATAAACGGTGGCAATCGATTTGTGACAGGGCTGAGCCAAAACTTGACCTAGAAGCTCTCTCCACGCTTGATATGACCAAAGACGTATACATCCGTCTTCCAGAACTAAATCACTTCATATCATCCATATCCAAACGCGACATTGTGAGCAAGACATCATCTTTTTGTCCGACATCGGATATTGTGGTTTTCGATGGGGGACTTCCTACCTTTCCGCCTTCTATTGACGAAACTTCTCTCCCCTTTATTCTCGCCATGGTTGAATCATGGGTGGCTGAGCATCTTGACGACTGGCTAAATAATCACATTCGTGATGACTCGGCCTGTCTCAGTATCTGCAATTTGATGCACAGCTATCATAAATTGGCCGGTCCTTGGTATGATAGTCGCCCAGAGGGTACATCTAGAATGGTTCTCGTTTGCCTAGAGCTTTGGATCGCTGCTGATAAAGTCGCGACGAACACCCTCCCTCTCCTAAGAGAATACGAACACGAGATCCCCATTGAAGTACTTCAGGCGCTTTTGCTTGGATTTCGAGGGGATATGGAAAGACTTTGTCGTGTTGAGACCTACCTAAAGTGCCGACAAGATTATGCACGACCAAAGTATAGGCCGTCAATCTTTGTCTCCTACGGTCAGGCAGGGTCCTTTCCGGTAGAGTACTTTTCGCGCTCTTTATTGCATCAAAATCTCTTGAATGATATTGAGCTGTGGGCTCGTAGGCAAAGGCAGTCGAAATGCGAAGAATTTCGACGACTTCGTGAAGCATACAAAGATCTGATGCAACAATATAACCAAGGAACCTGCCAAAGAATGGAATGGCAAGAGTATGGAGTCACATGTTCCCGACATCATCCTTACTGCTCTCGATGCAAGCTGCAAGAAGCGGCAGCGAGAATGTCGATAAAAGTACATGAGTGGCCACTCTCGAGCGATCCACTTGAAGCTCAAGCCACAGTCTTTGAATTGGCTCTTCCCAACGGCTTCGGCGCGTGGCGAGATGCGACAGTTCATATCATCGACGATCTGCTTCAAAGCAAGCCACTTTCGGACGAAGAGTCGCAGACTCCCAACCCTTTGCGATCTTATTCTTGCCTTTCTAATTTTTTCCGATCAAACGCCGGATTGCGAGTACACCTTCTCTCTAGCGCGAAACCCCACATCCTCACTCACCGACGAGACAGATGTATTGCAACCAGTTCAGAAGAAGATGTCTGCGTCAATAATGGACTTCGGTTCCGCTACTTCGACGATCACAGGCAGGTATTTCTTGATCGCTTTACCACCACAAATCGGTTACCCGAACGTTGCACATTCAAATTGACTTCTCATTCTGCGCAGTTGAGCAGATTCCTCATACTCGCCCATGGAAAACCAGCGGGTGAGACCCCAAATGCAGTCATAGCTAGTCAGGCTCTATGCCCCGAACATATGACTCTGAGCGAGTTCAGAGCTTTAGCTACGCTGCGATTCGGGTATCATATTCAATGGTTGAGTGTACTTACTCAGCTCGCCATGCCTGATGTGGATTTTAATAAAGCTGAGACGGCAATCTTCTTCCTTCAACTCAGCCTTCAAGTTGGCCCAAACAAGGCTGCTACAGTGGAGAGGTGCGGACATAGACGACTATCAGAACTAGAATTTGGTCGCGTAATGCTTGAACGCCTCCAAGGTTGTGTCTCACGTATCAGAGAAAACTGGGAGTCAAATAATGCCCTATGGATCTTCATTTTTCTCGCAACTCGCCTTTTATCAATGACGACGCGAGACTTGACAGAGCAAGCTCTTAGCTTCTTGGGTGAATGCAGAGAAGTTGCCTTTCGATGGCTTGAGAAGCTACGATCCAGAGCGCATGAGACGAAAGACGATAATCAAAGGATTCAATTTCTACGAATTGCACTCCACGTTTCCCTAATATGCGCAGACTCTTTCAACATAGATGATGAGAATTTGATTGTGGTGTTATCTGATCCATTACAATCGTCCATGCTGCTAGAAGCTTCCATTAATATTTACAACAACATTGGGCTTTTACGAAAAGAGCAAGATTTACTTGAGAATATAACGCATGACAGATGGACGTTCACATTACACCGTGCACGTCGGATTCTCGTGGAGGAAGTTCTTCACAAAGGTAATCCTTGTCTGGATACTACTATCAACCGATCTTGGCCAGCCTTTCGTCGTGATGTCGATTGGTACCTTGTTTCCTCAACCTGTAATTGGTTCGAGACCATATCTGGCCATCAAAAGGTTCATTTCAACATCCTCAATGGATCTCTATTGGTCAACGGAAGTCCTTTATCCCGCCTACCTCGAGAGTATGAAACCCATCAAGATTATGAAAAGGTGTTTGGATGCTTTGTTTTGGATGTTATGCCCAGCACTACCCAAGGGATGAGTTTCTGCGGTTGCAAGACCTTTGACGGCTATGCTGTTCACTTTGGCGTGCAAAAGGACACATTACGTGGTGGGAGCGAAAATGATTTACTGATGCGCATGGAAGATGGGAAAGGGTCTCTTCCCACTCTAGATCTGGTGCCATCTCGGCTTTTCAACGAGTCATTGCCGCACTCATTCGTACGGGACTACATCCACTGGTACAATCATACTACAAACAGCATCGAGTTTTTCCCGATTGAAGATCAGTGGAGGAAATCTAAAGAAAACTGGATTTTGACACAACATGATGGCCTCTGGAAACTTACACATCATGGGAGGATATCACTTCTGGCACCCAATAGCCAAACGGCTACCCTCTTAGCAGCGGTATTTTCACCTCTCGATCAAGTGCTAAATCTCCATATGCTATTTAATGTGGAAAGTAACTTTCTTAAAATCAAGGTTTCGAGTCTACAGCTCGAATTCATGCTAAAGTGCGGAGGCTCAGTCATCCGATCTCGGCAGTTCCGGGGAATGCAGATTGATGCAAACCAGTCGATGAAAACGCTGGTTGGCTTTGAGAGCAAACTTGTGCTGCGGGACTCCCAAGAACCGGAAATTCGGATGGTCATAATCCCGGAAGGTGAAATAAGCTTCAGCAGAAACTACTATACTGGGCATGTTAGGGCGAATGTGAAATACGGGACTGCTCATCGTGTGCAGAGTTACTTTATTGACAGCCAACTTCGACGACTGGTTGACAATGCTACCGTCCAGAGTAAGCTGTTTCTAGCTTATATCCATGCATTGACCTCTTATTGTATCCCTGATCCCTTCTTCAATCGAACTGGAACAGAAGAGGCTCTGGCAATACTAGAGTCGGCATCAATTCGGCTTATTGACCACCTTACCGAAGACAGTATCAAAGTACTACTGGATATCTCTGGCTTGACACCAAGTCGGAAGTTTTATCCAGATTATCTCAGAACTATGCAGAAGGTTACTTGGATTCCCGGACTGAGCTTCTTGACTCAGGATTCACGATTTTATAAAATTGTGAATAGGATTCTCCATAGAGTGTCGGCTATGAGTTTCCTATACCCGCCAGATACCGCCAATACGAGAGATAATGCGATATTCAGTCAAGTCGATGATATTCTTATTGAACGAGAGATTTTTCGAAATTCACGCTACCAGGTATCTAAATTTGGCGCTGAGGACTTTTCATCCAATCATGACTTGGAATACGTGTCTAGATCGAAGAATGCCTTCATCTCGGGTGCGTCTTGCCAGCGAAATCGCATTCAAGGTTTACAACGGTATTGAAACTATTAATCAGTCAATTGAAAGTGGGCCACTGGTCAATCTAATATACAAGCAACTTTCGCACGAGGACGGAACGCCCGCTACAAGGGATGTCCCTTGCTTACTAGAGATGGAATACGGAGTAAAATGGCTCGAAGACCCGCAAACATTTCTTTTCGAATACTGGTGCCGCGTACATTACGCTTTTCAGACGTCAAAAGACTGGATGAACAAGTTTCAGGTCATGATATGGCTTACAACATTGGCTTATTCCTCGAAATGCGATACACAGATTCTCCAAGCCCTAATTATGCTCTCATTATCACGACGTTTATCGGAGGTCCCATTACCCGAGCCTGCTGTATATAAGTTAGCAGAGGGGTATGCGTTCGATAGGACCGGAATTAATAACATTGTTACGAGTTCAGGCAGGGGATTTCATGTCACTTGTCCCGAAATGAGAATGCCACCCTATTCTTGGGAATCCGAGACCGCTACGCTGGAACGACGGAAAAATGCGTTTCTGGCCAACAAGAAAAGTGCAATAAATGCATTCATTTCTGATCTATTTGAGCAATGGCCGCGTTGTATGCCAAGTCATCCATCAAGTTCGCACCAGACATATATTGATGTACCAAGTGCAATGCGTGCTGTGGAGACAAGATGGCGCATCTGGTACCAAAATTACCTGTTTAGGCAACAATATCTCAATGAGCTTGTCTACAGGCTAAGCCAAATTGAAGAAGGGCATGAGTATGTCACCAGTGATCTTTCTGTAGTCTATCAAGATCCAGCCACTCGTCCTCGGGGATTTATATCCGCTAACGACCTGTTTTCTAAACCGCCGCCCTTTATCAAAGAAAAAGTACCTTCGGATTTGACCAGTCTACTATCAGCACCGGCTACTGGCGACCAGGCCGATAGCATGCTGAAAAAGATTCTGGAGGATCTGGAACTGCAGGCGAAATTTGGGTTTGAGCGGCGGTATCTCTCTGAGTTGAGGCGCAGTCTGAGTAATCTACAAAGCTGCAAGGAGATGAAATTAGACAAAAGCATCATGTCGAAGCGAGCAATGGCGTTTGAGATCCATCTGATCGAATGCAACATGCGTGTGCAAGGAATTTATAACGCTTTGTTGGAAGCAGTTCTCCCATCGCAGATTCTGTCTCAGAATACTTTTGATAAAAGGGAAATAGCAGATAATATTGCTCTAATGGCTGGATTTTGGCCTAGATTCTCTCCGACATTCTTCCTGCAACAACTTGGTAGGCATGGATGGTCCTCTCTCACTGAATCATGGAAGAAGGCTATTGTTGCATATGGGGTCGCAATAACAGGCCTCCAACAGGCCCAGCGATTGGTGCAACTCATAGATAATGATGCTGATCTCCTCCGAGAAGTTCAAAACACTGGGCATAAGAGTTGGGATCCCTGTCAATATCCAGAGTGGCTGTTATTGGAGTGTGAGAGTGGCATCATCATCCGTGATGTGCAGCATCAAGTCGCCGAGCAGATGATTATACCCGACAATAGTGAGAACGCTGTGATGCAGCTCAACATGGGAGAAGGAAAGTCTTCCGTCATTGTCCCGATTGTTGCAACTGCACTCAGCAATGGCTCACAAATTGTCCGTGTTATAGTGGCTAAGCCACAGGCCAAGCAGATGCACCAAATGCTCGTATCAAAGCTTTCAGGTTTACTAGACCGCCCCATTTTCCGAATGCCATTTTCACGAGCAATTCGTATAAATCAAGATAAAGCAGCCAAAGTCCAAGAATTAGGTATTCGTTGTATGAGAGAAGGTGGTGTTATGATGGTCCAACCAGAGCACCTGCTTTCGTTTCAGCTGATGGGACTGGAATACCAGATTAATGGGAACGATGCAGTTGGCCGTTTTTTGCTAGGCGCGCAACAACTCTTCGAAAAATCATCAAGAGACATAGTTGACGAAAGTGACGAGAATTTCAACGTCAAATTCGAACTCATTTACACCATTGGCTTGCAGCGACACACTGAACACACACCGGACCGGTGGGTAGTGATTCAAGAAGTGCTCGACAGATTCGCTGCGACCTGCTTGAAATTGAAGAGTTCATTTCCCAAATCACTTGACATTGATGATCGGTATCCTGAGAGATTTCCTAGGATCCGAATCCTACGTGCTGATGCGGAGTTTGCCGTCCTGAGTGATCTCGCTAGGTCTATTTGCTCTACTGGGATGACCGGATTCTCTATTGCACGACAGCCTGAGTACATAAGAGATGCCGTGTATCGTTACATCACCCAACTTAACCTAACACCAAAGGAGATCAGTAGCGTTGAAGAAAGCGCATACTGGGAGGATGTAACTATCAACTATATTCTTCTACTTCGAGGTCTCTTTTCAGGTGGCATTCTCGCCTTTGTGTTTGGCCAAAAACGGTGGCGGGTTGACTACGGTACCGATTCTAATCGCGAAATGAAAACCCAGCTGGCCGTGCCATTCCGAGCTAAAGACAATCCTAAACAACAGTCGGAATTTAGCCAACCGGATGTTGTCATAGCACTCACATGTCTTAGCTACTATTACAGCGGCCTTAATAATGATCAGCTTTTTGACACACTTGATCTTCTCATTCGATCTGACAGTGCCGACCTCGAATACGATGTTTGGGTCAAGACAGCACCACGGTTGCCTTGCGCATATAAGCATCTGACGGGTATCAATATCCGTGATCGTGCACAATGTATTAATAGCATCTTCCCAATGCTTCGATACTCCAAAGGCGCCATTGACTATTTTCTTTCGCACACGGTGTTTGCGAAGGAGTTAAGGGAATTCCCTCACAAGTTGTCGGCTTCTGGCTGGGACTTGGGCAAGAAAAAAGCAAATCCCACAACTGGATTTAGTGGCACCAATGACTCCAGATATGTACTGCCGTTGGCTATGAAGCAGTTGAATATTCCAGCACAGAATCACACAAATGCTTTGGTGCTAGAATATCTGCTTCGACCTGAAAATGGCATCAGGCTAATGTCAGCGGGGTCCACAGAGGTTACTCTGGGGAGTGAATCTCTTATCGAAATGGTGTCAGAGATGGGACCAAATGCCCGCGTGATCCTTGATGTAGGTGCGCAGATTATTGACCTTGACAACCTTCAGTTTGCCCAAAGGTGGCTTGAAAGCTTCGAGGACAAAACCTCCGTCCAGGCGGTTGTCTTTTTTAGTGCTACCGATGAGCTAACGGTAGTCGATAAATCGGGCAAAATTGAGCCTCTTCAGATATCACCGTTTGCTAAACAGCTAGATAAATGTCTGGTATTCCTTGAGGAGGCACATACTAGAGGTACGGATCTGCGCCTGCCTGCGTATTACCAAGCGGCAGTAACATTGGGCGCAAACTTGACAAAGGATAAACTCGTGCAAGGTATGACGGTTCAAACAATTACACCAGAGAGCGAAATAATTACTGATGCATGTACTAGCTTGCATGCGAATGCGAAAGCTTGGTAAAGGGCAATCGGTAATCTTCTGCATTCCCAAAGAAATTGAACAGAAGATCTTGATGCAGCGCAGCTCTGAACTAAGCTCGGAAAATATCACTGTCTCGGACGTGCTCCGTTGGTCCATCTCCGAGACATGGCTGGATCTACGACGATCTGTTCCATTATGGTTGGCGCAAGGTGTTAGATTTTACGAACAAGATGCCCTGTGGAAACAGAGCAAATATTGTGATAGCTCTCATGAGAAGACAGAGTGGGCCAAGAAGTTCCTTGAGGACGAGGCTCAAAGTCTCGATTTGCGATATCGTCCACGAGCTGGCTTGGAATTAACCCAATTGATTCAGCGCGCTGGCCTAGAGATGAAACGAGAATTTGAGAGTCGATGTGAGGAATTTGGCTTGAAAGACTTCCACAGCTCGTCCCTTCAAGAAGAGCAAGAGAGAGAGCTTTCTCCTGAGACAGAGCGGGAACAACAAGTTGAGCCACCTCCGCAAGTCGAACCTCAAACACACTTTTGTCATGAGGATCTCGTTTATTTCATTGAGTATGGGAAGTTTCCAGAAAAATTCACCACATTCAAGCCAGCATTCCAGGCACTGCGGGGGACTTCAGCGGCGAAGTATTTTGACGTCAGCGATTATCCGAGCAGCATATGGGTGACGCAAGACTTTTCGAGAACTGTCAGGATGGATTCAAGTCTTGATAACATTACAGATCTCTTCCAGCGTCCGGTACAATGGATTTTGACGAAGAATTATGCCAACAATGTCATCGACCATCTTGTTATCATCAGTCCGTGGGAGGCGCATCAACTTCTAGAAAAGGTCGAAAAGCACAAAATGGTCACATTGCATATATATTCTCCGAGGAGCAACCTCGGATTCGAGTCGTTAGACAGATTGACACTCTATACGGTGCCTCAAAGGCAGGAAAAGCTTATTCTTCCGCAGGCCATGATGATCGAGCTGAATTTATTTGCTGGTCAGCTATATCTTTCATCTTTCCAAGAGTACGTGGAATTATGTGATATACTTGGTCTAGCATGGAGCATGCCAAATGACAAAATCATCCTCGGACCAGACGGCTTTATTCCGCCGGGGATAGTTGGTGATAATATTGTAAACAAATCTGGGTTCAAGAAAAGTCCTGTACAGTTCCTCAAAGTGCTTATTACGAAGATACGACGAAGCTGCGAGGCAATTGAAAAGACACATATTGGAAAGATTTTAGACGGAATATTACTGCTGCAAGAGAATTTTGAGGCAGATGACGGGGAATTTTAGTTATGTTTTTGACAATTAACTTATATAAATAAATTACATTTGTGTCTCAATATCAATTGGGTTTTTACTAAAAGCTTGTTCCAAAGAGTAACAGTTGATATAACATAGGGGGTCCTTGCCTTACAGACCTGATAGCCTTTATAAGGATAGGAAAAAGAAGGAGTTTGACTGCGAGACTGCCGAGTTACGCAGTGTGCTTTGGAATTCTATGTAGCAGGTAGGTGTAGCTGGTAGGTATAACAGGAGTATTGCCCCGTTTTATTAATACATTTTTTGGATGTTGTTCTAGTAGAGTATCTACCCCATGTCATTACTAGCGCACTTTTTTTTAACATGGTATTACCGCTCTTCGGTATCTACTACATACTTTAGGGAAACCCTGTTCGAGGGATTATGGCTCCCCATGGAGTAAGTTGGCTCACTGCATCGATAGAAAAAGAGGAGGAGGAGGGGGAGGGGCAGTAATAACGATTAAAGCAGGGTTTAATATGAGTAGCCTATTCAGCGCAGCCGTCAAATCAAATGTATTTGACAAATCTATTAAACAAACAGTCAAATTTAAAGATATTCAGAGTATCAAACAGTCAAATCCAAGAAGCCATTTATTTGATTCATTTGATCAAGTAGATAGGGTAGTAAAATTCCCTGGATTATAGTTATTCCGGCCCTATACAGGGGCAAAAAAAGGCCTGCTCTACTTCACGCCTAAGCGACGTGAAATAGAGCAGGCCGAACTTCCAGCGGGACTCGAACCCGCAACCTCTCAGGATATAACCCAAGTGTCATACCGTTAGACTACGTCAGCTTGCTTGCAATTTTACTTTTATTTTATATAATCTTTAATATGAGCTGATTAGTAATATAACGCGTTCTAGCTGATACCCACATAACGCGTATATACCAACTTCGCATCAATGTATCATCAACACCAACTCCCTATTCTGCCTTTATTCATCAATAATAACCCAATTCCAATGAGCCTAACTATTTTTGGAGGGTCTCGCCCTCCAGGCATTATATCTCAATTTGCCGCTTCTTCAGAAACCGTACCGTTATCCCGATACGATCCCCAAGCCAAGGACTTATCTGACAACCTACCGATCGCCACATGGCGCGGACGCCGTTTTATTCTCGAGGATAAGATATCAAAAAAGGGACCACGGGGCCGAAAAAGCTGGATTAAGAATGAGGGTATCTTTATATGGGAGATCCTTGCGTCTGATATGTTAGGTAAAAGCTAGTATATATACTATCTTATTAATTGAGCTGACATTTATAAATAGGCGAAGTTTTCTGGCTTTGTAAACGCTGTGACGAATCTGGTAAATATACCAAGCCC
Organism: Mycogone perniciosa; assembly: GCA_025331125.1. NCBI lineage: Eukaryota > Fungi > Ascomycota > Sordariomycetes > Hypocreales > Hypocreaceae > Mycogone > Mycogone perniciosa. The sequence continues at coordinate 50,363 of JAOALB010000249.1, forward strand.
TTAAAGCATCAGCAACAACCTCTGCAATGGATCATCTTCGACGAATACATCGAGTTTACGAGGGCTCTGATACATACCTATCCACAAGCTCCGAGTCTGATGATATCGAACGCCCGCCAAAGCGATTACGAACTGGCATTGTCCTGCAAGAGATAACGCAAAGGATCCAAGAGCTTTCGGTCGGCTTTATTATTGATGCCGATCAGCCATTTCGCATATTCGAAAACCGGTTCATTCGCCATATTTTACAGCTATTCAACTCCGAGTTCTTCAAACATATCTCATGGGGCAGGACAAGTCAACGGCAAAATCTCGATAAGGTGTTTGATGTTAAGAGAACAGCTATCCAAAAAGAACTCCATAAAGCCTTGACTCGGGTTCATCTAGGCTTTGATCTCTGGACCTCGCCAAATCGATATGCAATAATGGCTATAACTGCCCACTTCCTCAATCAAAGTGGAAAGCCTCAACAGCGTCTCCTAGCTTTACGGCAGCAGCCTGGTTCTCATACAGGCGAGAATCTTGCATCTTCATTACACCAAGTAATACAGGAATGGGATATTGTTGATCGGGTTAGCACAATTATTTGTGATAATGCCTCAAATAACGATACCTGTATTAAGCATCTTTTTAAGAAGCTTGATCCCTCAATGACAGATTCCGATACTCTCCATCGGCGGATGCGATGTTATGGTCATATCCTTAACCTTGTTGGCCGTGCCTTTCTTTATGGCGAGGATAGTGAGACCTTTGAGCAAGAATCACAGTTCTTTGACCTTACACAATGCATTGATAAAGACCTCGAACACTGGAGGAAGAAACGGGCAGTTGGAAAGCTTCGAAATGTCATCAAATTCATTAGAGGCTCTCCACAACGCAGTGAGCGGTTTAGGCAATGTGCCAATGAATCCGAATCAGAGGAAGGCTTTACTCTTTATGAACCATCAACTCGAGAGCTTGAAGTCATATCGAATAATGATACACGATGGAATTCAACATATCTAATGATTGATCGTGCCCTCATTAAAAAAGCGCATCTCAAGACCTTCCTAATTGAGAACCAGACTGATGACGACCCTAAAAATCGTATCCCAACTGAAGATATCCTATCACCAGAAGATTGGCGGCTTCTTGTTGAAATCAAGGAACTCCTTGAACCTCTTTATCTCCAGACAATGCGGTGCCAAGGCTGGGGTAAAGGCGATGGCCATGGCCGGCTTTGGGAGGTTATGGCTGGAATTGAGTATCTTCTTGATCATTTTGAACACTGGAAGTCATTCTTTACGATTCCTACTAATGAGCAAATCCAACAATCACAAAACCAACTACAATCTCTACACTCAAGCCGGCCAAGGCCAACTCTCCCCTGTAAAAATTCTCCCACGCTAGCAGCTGTTATGGCTTGTTAACGTGCGGGGTAATTTTTGCAGGC
>JAOALB010000250.1:0-51684 GCA_025331125.1 Mycogone perniciosa
CATCCCTGACCTCTCTGTCAACATAAACCCACGAACCTCGGTTTATCCCTTGAGAATCAACCCGGATCGTCACAAAAAGTATTTAAAAAAGAAGCTACTTTAATAGATATCTTTATTTATTATAATAGTTTACTTTATAAATATTAATATATTATTGCCTTATATACAAAAAAAAGGAAAGCTAAAGCAGTAGTTTTTAAATAGATATAAAAGACAGTTAATACTAGTATTTACACTTTAATCTTTATAGACTTTAAAGCTGTAACATAAACTATAGCTTTAGCCTTTACTGCTATTAAAGTAGTGAATAAAAATAATAAAAATTTAAATATTAAATTTATTATTTATTAAATTATATAAAGCTTAAAAAATAATTAACTTTTTGTAAGGATATAATATATAAAGAAATATAGATTCTATATAAATATATTTTATATAATATAAAGTATAAGAACTTAAAGCTAAAAGTATAATATATAAATTAAGCGCGCGTTTATATAAATGCAGTAAAGTATAAGCTCTTTAAAGTAATAGGAATAACTGCCTAAAAGGCTTTCTTAAAAGCTATTATACTAGACTATACTTTAAACTTTACTTTACATTACCTATATTATATAGATAGTTAAATTAAAAGCCGTAAAACTGCTAAAATCCTCTCCTTTAATTAATTTAATTAACTTTTTTTAAATAGTATATAAAATATAGAGAATTACGCTTATAGACTTTATATAATACTTAATAACTGTTTAGATAAAGCTATAGTAAATAATATTATATATTTAAAAGCTTTTACTAAAAAGGAATACTTATATAAATAAGAAAAGTATAATTAGCCTTTAAAAGACTATAATATACTATTTGCTGCATTTAAAGGAAAACCTAATAAAAAAGGGAAATATATTTTTAATTTATAATAAACTATAGAAATTTATATTTACCTTTAAAAAGATAAATAATATATACTCTATAATAAACTTAGTAAAAAGGGTATTAACTTTATAGCCTTAACTTAAAGAGGTATAGCTTTAATTATTATAACTGCTTTAATCTCCCTAAACCTAATGAATAAAGAAAATGCAAGCCTTATAGTATATATAATAAATATATTAATATATAAGATATACTTTACTACCTCTTTTAAAGTACTTTTTTTAATACTTATAGTATTATTTATTTAATAAATAGCAGGGATTACTTTATTTTTAGCTTTTTTATTTTAAATATAAAAGATAATTATATTAAAGCAGGAAAAGCTAAATATCCTATAGTTAAAAAAGGATACTGCCTATTACAGGATACTCTTTATAATTTATACTAAAAGGTAATACACTTAATAAAGCTTATAAATATAGCTGTAGTTAAAGGATTTTATATTAATATTATATTTTTATTAAAGCTTTAAAAAGTAAGAATATAGTTTAAAGGGTGCAATAATACACTTTACACTAATACAGCAAATTCAAATACTATTATAGGGAAAGTAAAGTATAAGTATAATCTTTTATTTCTTTAATATAAACCTTTATCGCTTTATATTGCCCCTATCTTTAAGTATATTATTTTAAATAGTATAACTGCTTTATTCCTTTTTCCCTATATAGACTATTATATCTATATAACGTTAAAAAAAAAGAGAAGATTAATATATAATCTATTAATACTATATAATAACTTAAAGCAGCTTTAGCACCTATAATTAAAATATTTAAGCCTAAAAGCGCTTAAAGTACTAGTAAAAAATACAAGGAATATATATATTAAAGGAACTATATAAATAAAGTGCAAAGGCTATACTTTTATATATATAAAATAAGTTATCTTTTATAGAATATTTAAAAGATAAATACTAAGACTATTCTTTAAAGTACACTAGGATCTTTAAGATTATCTTTATAGTTATAATAAAGATAACTAGCTCCTAATACTTAAAGAAAAATATACTTTATAGTTATATATATATCTTTTATTAAATAAAGAATAGAATACTATTTTTAATAATCTCTTTAACTTGATAAGTATAGTAAAAATATAATATAATATTTTAATTTATTTTTTTAAATAGGATAATAAAAAAACTATAATTATAGTTAAAGGCTTAATATACTTTTAGATTTAAGTAAATATAAAAAGAATTATCTTAAAGCTTGCCCCTTTTTATATATATAAGCCGAATAGTGCTTTGAAGCGCGCAGGTTAAGAAGTTATAAATAAATCGATAAAGATATTTAAAGCTGTAAGCCTTTTAATTAATTTATAGCCTAAAAGCATAAAAGCTGCAGTATATATTATTAATATAAATCTTAAATATAGCTTTAATATAATATTACTTATTATAAAGTTAAAGTAATAGTTCTGTAATTTCTTGCCCCTTTTAATAAAAAAGCTATTTATAAACTTACAGCTAAATTAAAGTAAACTTTATATATATAACTGCTATACCTATATATTTAATAGAGACTATAAAGGTAATTAAAATAAAAGAGAATTTAAAATAAAGCTTAAAAACCTAATTAAATATATTATTAAATATACTATAAATAATATATATTGCATTTAATTACCTTGCCTAATAAAGGTAATTATTATAAAAAATATATAATTTAATGAAATTAGCTTTTTTAATAGTAAAAAAGAAAATGCAGATAAACTGTCTATAATTAAGTTAAATAAACTATTTAATAAAGCTAAAGAAAATGAATTAAAATTTAAACTCTTTTTAATATATATTCCTGCAGTAAAGAATACCTTTATAAATAATATAAAAAAAAGAGTATACCTTTAAAGGTAAAAATTATATAGAGTATTAAAATTAGTTTAATAAATGCTTTAAGTAAACTATAAATGTATTTAAAAAGACCTTTTAGTCTTTAAATATTAAAGGCTACTTTAAAATAGTTAATCTTTATAAATAAAACTAGTGCATTAACAGGAACTTTAAATAATACTTTTAAAAGTAATTTACCCCTCTTTAAAGAAAAAAAGCTAGCAGAAAAACAGCTTTATATATTAAAGGTATACTATTTAATAAAAAAGGATAAACTGTTATAGTTAAAGGCAGACTAGTATATGAAAGATTTACCTACTTTTATATTAAAAAAGCAGATCTTAAAAGAAAAGCTAGTTAATAATTCTTTAAGCAGTAAAGCAGTAGTTAATATTTATAAAAGTATAAGACTTTAAAGGAAATAACCTGCAAAAAAGGTTAATAAATATTTCTTAATATATAGGATTAAAACGTATACCTTAAATACTACTTTGAAGGATAATAAGCCTAATATATACTTTATAATTATAAAACTCTTTAATTTAATATTATATTAACTGCTGCTTAATTAATAAAAGCTAATAAATAGTAAATTAAAAAGTATAGTAATAGTATTTACTATTTTTAATATAGTAATAAATTAAAAAGTATAGTAATAGTATTTACTATTTTTAATATAGTAATAAATTAAAAAGCTTCCCTTTAAAAAAGTATTACTTTTAATAAGTAAACTATTTATTAAAAGGATTTAGTAAAACTATTAAAAGATTAAAAAAAGCTTATAAAACATTTATTTAAAGCTAGGTTTAAATAAACTATATATAATAAAATTAACTTTCTATATACAAAAAAAACCTAATAAAAGATATTATATTTAAAGGTAAAAATAAAGCTATTACTTATATATTAGGTTTTTATATATAAATTTAACTAAAATAAAAATCTAAAACACTATAAAGTTTAATTTATAGTTTAAAGGGATTTATAGGAATACTTTATAATAAAAAGTATATATACTAGTATACTAATAATATATTCTTTTTATATATTTATTGCTTTAGCAGTAAAATTTAACTTTAAATTAAAGCAGTATAATATTAAAAACGCCTTTTTTAATACTTTAAAAGATAGAAATTTAAAACTAATTATATATAAGCTTTTTAAAGGTTTTAAGCTATTAAATATTTATTTAAAGCTCGCTAAAGCTTTATATAAGCTAAGGGATTCGCTAAAATTATAGTTTAATAAATTATCTTTAACTTTAAAGAAATAAAGGTTAATTTTAAGCTTTAAAGAGCCCTGCCTCTTTTATAACTAAGCTTAAAAGATTTTTATTATATTTTATATAAATAATATTTTAATTATATATTATTATAATAATAAAGCTTTTTATATTAGGCTATTAAATGCTTTTAAAGTAAAGTATAAGCTTTATAGTAAAAGGGATATATAGTAGTTCTTAAATATTAAAATTACTTTAAACTATAAAGAGTATAGGATATACCTTTCCTATAAAACCTATTTTAAAAAGGTTATAAAACGATTTAAATTTAATAATAAAATATAACTTCTTATAGTTTTAATATTAGTTATAGAGTTTAAGAAAGTTATAATATAAGCTATAAAAGTAACTATTAAAATATATTAAGAAAAGGTAAAATCTATACTTTATATAGCTATTATAATAAAGCTAGATATAGTATATAATACCTTAGCTTTATTATAGTTTTTAATTAACTTTAATAAAAAGCACTTTAAAGCAGTTAACTAGCTAATCTACTATCTATATATATAGCGCTTTTTAGCTTTTTAATATAAAGGGCGAGGCAAAATATAAATTTTAACTGCTTTAAGTAATATTTTCTTTACTGATAATATAAATACCTAGAAATCATTTTAAAAGTATTTTATTATACTCTTTTTAAGCCTTATCCTATAAAATACTATACGCTAAAGTATAGTTAATATATTTATAATTAAAGTAAAGTTGTTTACTTTTACTTAAATAGTAAAAGAGGCAATAAATTTATATTGCCTTTTTTAAAAAATAAAATTTAACTTTTATATTAATTAAAATATTAACTATAATAATTAGTTAACTATATATTTTATAATTAAAAAAAGTATATAAATTAATATTTACTTATATTATATTAATATATAAAATATATAGCTTTAATAGAAATATTAAAAAGGATTATTCTTAGTCTTTTATCTTTTTATTAACTTTATACCTACTAATAGGTTTATTAAAACCTTTCTTTAATAGCGCTTTAAGCACTGTAAAGTACTATTAAACTTAGCAGATATATAATTATTAAAATAAAATATATAAAAGTATAAGAAACTATTTAATTCTAGCTTAAAAGCCGTTTACTATAAAGGTATACCCTATTATTATAATAACTAATTACTTAAAGCTTTCTACCCTTTATGCGCTTACGCGTAAAAGGTATTATTATTATAGTTACTTAAAGTAGCTGCCTCTTTAATATAAACTAACTCCTCCTCTTTTTATAAATTAAATTAAAGGCGCAATGCCTTTTTATATTAAATTACTATTTAATTATATTAATTTATAAATATATAAAAAAAGAATAATATATTTACTTAATTATTATATTTACTTATAGCTTAAAAAAGTTAATATATAATTAATATAAGTATTAAATAACTATAAAGTATATAATTAATTAAAGTAATATAGTAAAAGCAAAAAAGAAATATATTAAAAAGTATATTAGTAATTACTACTGAAATAAGCAGTATACTGCTAAAAATAAGCGACAGTAATATATTAAAAGAAATCTCTTTTACTAGCAATTACCGACTTTAAATAACCCTTATAAAAAGGGGACAACAGTATAGCAGTAGGGGCAGCAGTAAAAGCAGTAATAATAGGCGTAAAGGCTAGAGTAGGAGTAGAAGCAGTAATAGGAGCAGTAAAAGCAGGAGTAGGAGCAGTAATAAGAGCAGTAAAAGTAAGAGGAGGAGCTGATAAAGACGCAATAGTGTACAGCTTAGCGAAAGCTTCCTTGCAATTCCTAATAAGCCTTAACTGTAGATAAGAGAAAGGCCAAGCAACTAAACTAGCCAGCGCAGTAATAGAAACTAGACTAGCCAGAGCAGGAGCCGGCATAAAAGCAGCAGCAGGTATAGCCGCCTAAAGATAACCAACGCTATAATAAGCTACCTTTAAGGGGCAACTGTAACTATACTTAATTAAAAAGGTATTTTTATTTTGCGATTTTATTATTAGGTAATAAAAGTGCACTATAAAAAGAATACGCGAAAAGTGTAATATTTACTAGGGCTATATTAATACTGCTAATACTGCTGTTATTAATAATAATAATAATATTATTAATAATTAAAAAAGAAAAGCAAGGAATAAAGTTAAAGGACAGCTAATATACTTATTTTAACTATTTAAAATTAATTTACTTATTTAAAGAGCTTTATTATTTAACTTCCTATTATTATAAATTAATAATAACTACAGCATTTATATCCCTATTACCTTTAATAACAGAATATCGATATATATTTACAATAAAGGAGCTTTTAATTAAGTAAAAAGGCTCTAGGAGCGCGGCTAGATAGTTATAACACTATAAATAGACTGGGATAGCAGTTAATAAAGCACTAGGAATAGCCTTATTAACTAAAGGGTATATTAAGTTAAGTAGGCTAAGGACCTACTATTTATTAACGCTTATTAGCGTTAAGGAGCTTTTATCTGCTTATATAACAGATACTAGCTAATATATATATCGCGTAAGCGATATATTAGACTGTATAGGCGCTTATAATATATACATTCTACGTTTTCCTTTATATTAGCTATATATATATATATTGTAAGGCCATTACAGTATATTTATTACTAGAATTAAGCTTTATTCCCATTTCTCTCTATACTCTATATAGCTATACCGCGCTCCGCAATAATAATATATTTCTTTACTTCCTTTATATTTAGCGTTTTTTATTTCCTTTAATTTTCTTCACTTTATATTAAGCCTATTTTATTAACTTAATTAACTTAAATAATAATAGGCCTAACAGCTATATTAATAAAATCTATAGCGCTAAACCTATAAATTATACTATTAAATCTTTTTATTATAAAATTAACTTTTTATTTATCTTTAATTTTACTGCCTAGCTAGTTTAATGAAATTTAAACCTATTAGCTATATAAACTAAATTTAATACTTTAAATAATATTAAGTTAAATAATGTAAATTTAATTAATTTAACTAATATAGCTTTTAATAATATAGATTTAAACTATATAGCTTTAAATAACACTATTTTATTTAACTTAATTCACTTAAATAATATATTATTAAAAGCTAGCTATTAAGTGAATATAATTAATAGTATTAAAATAACTTAATTTAATAGTAAACTAACTATATAAAGTAGTATATTAATTAATATAGGTTTAAACTATTAAGTTAACTATTAAATAAAGCTATTGGTATTTATGTTACTTAAGTTTATTAATAGTAAAGAGGGGATAATAAAGATAACTTAAAGCTAGATTAATCTTCTTTTTTACAGGGGGTATTAAATATATTTAAAACTATATCCTTCCTTTTCCATTCCTTTCCTTCCCTTTATATTATAATTCCCTTTTTTATAGCTATTATATATTAATATAGAAGGAAAAAGAATAAAAAGGAAAAGGGGTATTTATTTTTACTTGTTTATTTTATTATATATTAGGAAATATCTATATAAATACTAAAGAATTTATAAAATTAAATAACATTATATTCTATTTAAAACATTTCTATTTATAACAAATAATTCTAGAACTAATTTCTTTTAGCGATACTATTAAATTCAGTTGTTGACTACAGATATTTTAATTAAAGTCAATTCAAATCCCCTGATCAAGTTGCACTCTTTATTCTGCGTTGTAGCTGAACCAATTTTCAGTTATTCGCTATACTGTCAGCCCGAAATCCAGCAAAATGTGAGCCCACACTGTGCGCTTGGATAACTGGTTTTACTTGCTATGTGACATATAGACTACCAGACTCTATTGTAATCCCATCCAAATTTCGCTTGACGTGACTTGATAGCTCTTATACATCATATCATACACCTTGAGATCTTGTAGAGCATCCGCAGCCGTGGTCTTTATTTCCTTGCCATTAACAATGCACTCGTAGAGCTCCTTGAGCTCCGCTGTATATGCATCCTCATACGAGGATAGTATATTCCGTCGCTGGATCTCGCCATGTTCGTTGAGCTCATCCACATCAACTGTGATAGGTAGTCCTTTTACATAAGGGCTGTCATACTGTAGATATGAAAGTTGATTAGCCATGGTTTCGACTTTCTTCATCCTGGAAGTATTTCAGTTCGATAACTGGGCTTTGGAAAACTGACCTTAATCGTGACTCGCTTTTTTGCACCATACACGCATAAGTGAGCATCAAATACAGGCACCTCATCAATGCCACTCTCGTAGACAACCGAGTATAGCGAGCCATCCTTGTTTCGGAATGACATGATAGCGGTATAGAATGGGTCGTTTGCCGATGCAGCAATGACCTTCTCTGGGAATCCCAAGGTCTCACGCATGAGGGAGATGTCGTGTGACCCAAGACTGCCAAGAAATCGGCAATATGCCCTCTTCTCGTTGGTGATATCCTGTCCTGGAAACGCCTCGGAAAACAAGCTCTCCAAGCTCGTATTGCGCTCCTCAGTAACCTTATCAGGAAAGTCAAAGTTCTTGACGGGGAAAGCACCACTCTGGTTTACAAATTGTGTATTAGGCCCGCTAAAGTCACGGACACGGGCGTAAAGAATCTTGGGAATAGATGCCACTTCACGCTTGAATGCTTGCAGGTAGCTGGGTGCATAACGGCGCATGTATCCAACAAAAGTTCGAGCCCCGTTCTTTGCCCTTTTCTCAGCGTCGATAATGGACTGTGCTGAAGTTATTGACAAGGTCATAGGTTTCTCAACCAAGACATGCTTTCCGGCTTCTAAACCAGCAATAGTGAGAGGGGCGTGACTCTCGTCAGACGTAAGTATGAAGACAATGTCCACTTTGGGGTGATCGATGACTTCTTGAGGGGTTGTGGTTTTGTGAGGTACGTGAAATTTAGAGGCACAATGCTCGATATTCTTGCCAGAGACGTCGCAGATAGACTCGAGGGTAAAAAGGTGAGAGAGCAAAAGGAGGCAAGGTCCATGGCAGACCTGGAAGACTTCCTATGTTATCGTTAGCCTTTGCCTTTATTATACAACAAGCATATTGCGGCAAATTGATTGCACGTACCCCTGCACCAATTACTCCAACTCCAAGTGTGCGAGTCATATCGATTTATCCAAGTCTGCTTCCAACGGAGTTGGTGATTCTCAGAAGTGTTCAGCTGAAAACGAGCAGGGGGGTTGGAAAATAGCTGGAGAAGTAGAAAGCAACGATGCAACTAATTAGTGTAAGTCAAAGAAGGACGTTGTACTGCGTATTAAAGCTTGTCTTAGCCAGGGGAATACTCTTCGGACGCCAACAATCAAGAGAATGGCACAATATAGTCAACATTTGTCTTTGATAGCATCGGGTCAAGACCTTACGCAGGTTTAGCCTTGGAAGCTAACTACTTTAGGTGCCGAAGTATTATAAATTCCAACTGCCTTTCCGCAGCTTGACCGGCAGTCGGAAACCAACCCAGCCAAGTTAGCCTCCGACACCTAGCAACTACACTATAGGTTACGAGACAGGTCTATCCAAATCAGCGTCGGAGGCCACACAGGTGGCGTTCTCATAGCGCGCCAATGATCTAAGCTGCTCAAGTTCAAGGCTGAAGCATTACAAGTAGTCAGATCCGGGGTATTAGGCTGAGATTGGGTGTGGGGGGGGACCCCCATCTTTGGATGTCTGACTCGGTTCTACTCCACCCATAGGTTCGCATTGTACGTCAAGCATCCCAGGATTCTACAGCGTAGCGTTTTATAAAAGAAATGCTTCAACCTTCATGCCTACAAGCCTGTCAGATTATAGAAGATCAGCAAGCCGTGACTGCATATTCAGCCCCTAGATCCTACAGTCAGTCATCTTTGCCTTCCATTCCCAAGGACTGAACTCTTGTTCCAAGAATTGGCGTTATGGCGAACCTTGAAGGAGGGCGGCAAGCTGAGAGCAGCAAAGTTGGTGTCGGCACTTTGTGGTCCAACTTACATGTCTTCTTCATTGCTTTGTTTGCTTCCTTCGTAAGTTTCACTCAGAATAGTTCGCGCTCTCCGCCAGCTAGCTAATCTATGGTCAATCTCAGGGTGGCCTTCTCTATGGCTATCAACAAGGCGTCTTGGGCCAAGCTCTGGTCATGCCCAGCTTCCAGAGGATGTTCCCCCATATTGCTACAAGTTCCAGTGCACAGGGCTGGTTAACTTCAATCCTCCAGCTAGGGGGCTGGGCAGGAGCTTTGTCCGCCGGTGTCTTGTGCGAAATGTTCTCACGAAAGCACACTATATTCGGTGGTGCCCTTTGGGTCATTCTTGGCTCCTACCTCACAGCCGGAGCAAGAAACGAGGCGTTCTTATACTCTGGCCGTTTCTTCACTGGCTTAGGTGTTGGCACTCTCTCTGCTACGGGGTAAGTTTCGGCCATTATGACGAGTTTCTTCTAAGTAACGTTAAAATTGTATCAATAGGCCATTGTACAACGCAGAACTAGCTCCACTGGAGATACGTGGCTTCCTCATTGCGATGCAGCAACTGGCTACAACACTCGGCATCATGATCGCGTACTGGATCTGCTACGGCACTAACTACATTGGCAGCACAGGGGAAGGTCAGTCGGATCTTGCATGGCGGCTACCACTCATCATACAGGGTATTCCGGCAATTTTGCTAGCGACCGGTATATGGTTCCTCCCGTACTCGCCACGTTTTCTTGTGAACCGCGGGCGCGACGATGACGCCTTGCGCACCCTCAGCCGCCTGAGGCAACTTCCTGTGGATGATCCAATGGTTCGCACAGAATTTCTTGAGATCAAGGCAGAGAGCCTGTTTGAGCAGCGCGTGTTTGAGAAGAGGCTCCCACATCTTACCACCAAATCTGGGAGCAGCCGACTTTTGCGAGAGCTTACACAGTACATTGTCATTTTTCGTAATAAAGACTACTTCAAGCGCGTAGCACTTGGAAGTCTAATAATGTTTGCACAACAGTGGAGTGGAATTGATTCAAGTAAGTCTACCTAGTTGGCCATCTCTTTGCCCTCATCCAGGTATTCAGAGGCTAACCGCTCAACAATAGTCATCTACTACGCACCGATTGTGTTTCGAAATTTGGGCCTGACGGAGAACACAACCTCCTTGCTTGCCACCGGCGTGGTCGGCGTCATAAATGTCCTGACCACCATTCCCACATTGTTTATCATCGATAGGGTTGGACGCAAACCCTTACTAATCTGTGGTTCCGTTGGCATGTTCCTATGCCAACTCGTTACAGGCATCATTGTGGCCAAGTGTCAGCACGACTGGGCTGGGCATGCAGCGGCTGGATGGGCCGCAGTGGTCATGATCTGGCTATACATCATCAACTTTGCGTATAGTTGGGGTCCGGCGTCATGGACTCTGATTGCGGAGATCTTCCCATTATCCATTCGCGCCAAAGGGACTTCCATAAGTGCATCATCCAACTGGATGAACAACTTCGTCATTGCGTTCATTACCCCTTCAATGCTATCGTCAATTAGTTGGGGAACATACATCTTCTTCAGTGCTTGGTGTCTTCTAGGCGGAGCGTTCGTTTTTTTCTTCATCCCAGAGACTAAAGGAAAGACACTTGAAGAAATGGACCTTGTTTTTGGGTGAGCGTGAAATCTCCCCACCCCCCCCTCCCCCCCCCCCAACCCTTTTTTTCTCATAATCTTCGTTTAGTCTCTGGATTTCTAACTCATCCCTACCTATAGCTCCATAACCAGTAATGAGGATGCTGCGTTATTGATTGCGATTCAGGAGGAGATTGGGCTCAACTCTATGCCAGGTCACGTCCATGGAGCTAAGGCGAACGAAGTCACAAAGGCGGAGCATTTTGATATTTAGGGGGCTTACTTGGGATTTAGTGGTCTGTTTTGTATTCTAGTGCATCTTTAATCTCCAGCTAAGCTTTTCTTGGCTTGGCACCAATCTTTCACTATAGCACAATATTATACTCTGTACATACCATAACTACATTACTCCGTATATGTATACCATACGTACCATGAATCATATCGGAATGCACCTCGCTCCTCATATCTTCTCCCTGCCGATGTTACGATGAAGTCGCGCTTCAATATGCTTGCCTTACAGCAAAAAAGCCGTGTTCGGCACTTGCCCCGAGCAGTACCTATCTAAACTTAGAACTCCCTGTCGAGTCATCATCGAGGTCAACTCTAATCTGGTCAGTTACCCCCACCAAGCTAAATGATTACGCCGAATTGCCTACTCCGTACAAGAAGCATAAAGCCACACTGGACTGAACTCCAATTAACTCGTCCATAGCTTAACCCGTAATGCTACTCCAACTACTAGTCGTACGGAGTACTGGTGCTAGTCCTACAGACTACGGACGACGGCAAATTTAGCCCAGCGATAGCCGTACACCGTATTCACTTGACTTTATCACTCTATGGCAGTGCCGTTTGCAGGGTACCCCGGATATTTTAATGCAACGGAACCCATTCTCACCAACCCCCTATTTCTTCCTGCTGATTTCATCCTCTTTTTCGCCCCCGTGACTCCCTTCCTAGCATGTGATTGGGGTAGGTATTATTCTTTGAGAGTATTTCTCTTCAATATTGTTCAGATAGACAGGGGAAGACCCGGTTATTTCAGTCAGCCGTCGTTCACTGTTCTCAAGAGAAGCATGCAGGGCATTTTGTCGTTTGCCACAGACGAGCGAAGTGGCAAGAGACGCAAGGCAACCCGCGCATGCAAGCGATGCAAAGACTCCAAGGTATGCTTACACGAGTGTCGTGCGGCGCCACTGGTGCTATGTTTGTTGATCGGTGCCTAACATCGGCTATGGCCATATCTAAAGAAAAGATGCAGCCCGGCACCCGCTTCAAGTCGTTGTCGACGGTGTAAGGATGACGATTTGCTATGCTCACTGGATGACCTTGGGAATGTCAACTTAAATGAAGCTCCTCGACTGGGTCATGATATGACCAGCAGACATCGCCCAACCAACCCCTCGCCTGCATTGTACTCAGGTCATCCCAGCTATGAGCAAGGATTAGTTGAATCTCATGCCTCCTCCGGCTGGCCAGGATCTCTCGGCTCTCTGGAATCCGGAGGCTCGGAAAAGGTTGATCCTTTATCCATGGAAGACCGTGTGGGCGAATCACCAAATACATCAGCGAGTGCCATCTCCGCTTTGGCCTTACCAAGATCGCACAGCTATGAGTTTAAAACTCAGTCTCGTTCACTGGAAACTCACCCAACTGAAAGATGCGGGAATATTAGGGAACAGCGCTATGTCACCATGTTGAATCTCCTCAAGGGCAAGGACTCAACAGCAGACACAGCGAGCTCCTACAATCCAACCAAACTCATCTCCGGCACGAATCCCCTCTCTGCACTTCTGCGCAAGGATCTCAAGCACAAGATCGTCACTAATAGCTGCTCCTTTCGCACCCCAGACCCGCCGGTTGGTGCTTCGCGGTATCCCATTCATCGGGGTACCGGTCTACATAGTTGTGATTGGGAACACCACTATCGCATTCTTGGTGTCACCGAACCCCGGATACAGTACCTACGTGCCGTTGGCTGCTTTGAGCTACCACCTTCATCCCGCTGTGCTGACCTGCTTGAGACTTACTTTACTTATGTCTACCCTATGCTCCCTGTGATCGACCGCGAGGATTTTCTTGCCCACTATTATGGGCCAGGAGAACCGCCGCCACTCATCCTTCTCCACGCAGTTTTTCTCGCCGCCTCTCGATATTCCAACTGTGGTGGAGGGTCTTCGGACGATGTCTCAGAGATACGTAATCACTGCGATCAGTTGCACTCAAAGCTTCGAGCGCTTATGGAAGCCGATATTTCGGCAGACAGGATCGCTATGATCCAAGCAAGTCTCATTGCGAGCCTTCACTGGGAGGGTCGTGAGGGACTGAACTCGGCTATCGACAACCTCAGTTTATCTGTGCGAGCCTGCCAGGAAATGGGATTCCATCGCAAAATGACATCAGAGCCGCAACGGGGCAGCAACAAGATGACTAGTCAACAATCCCTCCACCGTCGAATTTGGTGGTTTGTCTACGCCCTAGACCGCTTTAATGCAGCACAAGAGGGGACGCCGTTCCTCATTAATGAGATTGATTGTGACGCAGAAATACTGACAGAGGAAGATCTTATTGGAGAAGATACGCTCACTTGCCGTGTAGCACTCTTTAGCTTGTCCCTCGCGCGGCTCATCGAAGATGCAGTACGGTGGCTCTACGCCCCCGGTGAAGATCACACTACGCTTTTCTCTTCAAGGGGTGTGCTTTGCCGCCAACGTCTAGACTTCCAGCTGGAGCAACTTGCAAGCAATATCACAGACACGCTTATCCCATGTGGAGATCTCTCAACAGCCTTAGAGACAACGACACCCAAGGTATCTGTGCTTTGTGGTGCCCTTCTTTTAACCCAGTAAGTTACAGTGGTGATTCAGTAATATCCTCGTTCTGCTACCCCAAACAATAATCACTAATACAGCTCAAAGCTTAGACGCTGTACGGATCCTCATCCACCGTCCGTTTATATTATATCCCGATCCTCATGGATTTGGCGTCTACGGATCCAGAGATGCTTGTCGAACATACGCCGTTAACATTGTATCGCGGCTTCACTCACTGCTCTCTCATGGACTCCTACGCTTCTCGTGGCCATTTACTGTCTATACTGTAGTCAACTGCCTTTTGATATTCTGGTACGATGTTTCTTCGCCTCCGTCAGTAGATCCAATGACGACCTCGAAAGCCCGCCGTGACTACACTGCCGTGGTAAATCTCCTCAGAATCATGGGGAAAACCTGGTGGGCTGCTGCCGCAAAGCATGAACTTGCCCAGGCTCTGGCACACGCTGCTGACGAGCTCCAAGTCAGAGGAAGGCATACCATCGTGGAGGGGGCACCACAGGGCGACCTGGCGTCTGGGAACATGCACGAAAACGACGGGCAATTAGAGTACAACTATGGAAACCCTCCGACACCGTTGTCAGGGTCAGCCATCCAAAACTACATGGGTACGGGTGAACAATCCAACGGAGATCTGTTCTCTGGATGTGGAAGTAGCGATTATTGGGCGTCTATCGGTCTTGACTTTGACATGGACGTTGCAGGCAATATTTTCAGCATTTTGCAAACGGGCTATCCAGTCTAGAGGTTGATGCTGGATAGTCTGTGTGGACTCATCGCGTTATTTTTTCAGAGGTAGAGATATCGTTTGTGGGAAACAACTTTCTTCCATTACCTCCCTCAGCCTCAAAACCGAAAACATTATTCACACTCTTCCAGAGTTTGCTACTACAGGTTCGCGTCCACCAACACAATGTGGTATCTCTAGGACTATTAGTATTTATAATAGCAGCATACCAATGCATCGTGTGATCTTGGAGGGCAGGCCAATACATAGATTGTTATATTTTCTCGAAATCAAATCATCAATATCAATACTTCGCTGAAACCTAAATACGCACCAATTTCTCCCTGCAGATCCACAACAAAGTCTCATCGTATGCGATTAATCTCACCGCTCTTAAATTAAGTCCCTCTAATCTCAACACACGCTTAGCCTTTCTCTCTTATAGCTTGGTACTATTCTTCTTTTTAACTCACATTCGTCATTGTCTCTAAAGATTTGAATAATGCAGTACCATCTCATCTAGAGTCCTGTGTATGTTAATATACACCCAAAGGATAAACGCATTTGTAAAGCCAGCTCCAAGATCTCCACGGTGATCATTCAAGACACTATTGTCCTAATAATGGTGTCGGATAACGTCGGTCTAGTTGTTGGAAATAAGCAAAAATGTGTATGCAAGGGAACCTGTGATCTGACGTGAGGTGAAACAGAACGCGCGGCGTTCTGTTTCTATAATAAAATGGCTAGAAGAGAATCGAATAAGGATGGATGAAGGACAGAGCAATTAAGCACAATCCTGGGCCCCCAATCTTCTGCAAAGTGATCAAGCTGACTACATAACTGAGTTTTCCAACAAATGGCTTTGTCGATATCCCGCGTGAGCGAAATCTCCCCAAATAACCGCTCAGAGCTCTTTGGAAGTAAAAAGTTCCAGTGCATTCACTCATCCTTTGAAAAGGCTTTCGGCTGCTTATGATGAGCCCATGGTGATAATGGTTACTTGTTAATCTATATGTCATTCATATGCACAGCCTCTTCAATCCAATTTCGAGTTGAATGATCTGCCCTCGCCCGTTTTCAAAATCTCATCACCGGGTGAAAACTAATCCGATATACATCGGTGTTTGCACAATAATGGTAGCGGTATATCGCGGGTAGATGGTTGACTCCATAGGACTATTATTAGTGTTTTTGCGGCTTTTTGTGATTTGGGTGTATTTACACTTTGCAGAAC
This sequence comes from Mycogone perniciosa, assembly GCA_025331125.1. Lineage (NCBI taxonomy): Eukaryota > Fungi > Ascomycota > Sordariomycetes > Hypocreales > Hypocreaceae > Mycogone > Mycogone perniciosa. The sequence continues at coordinate 16,358 of JAOALB010000250.1, forward strand.
CTTGGACGCCCGCAGCGTGGCTCATCTCAGACACCACATAGCCGATTGGAGCGAAATTTGTGAACTCGGAAAATAGTTTTACGAGACGTAGCAGAAATATACGAGGACTGCTCTGTGACCATAGCGCAGCCTCAGACGGGCGCTGTCGCTTCGTCCATGTACGTAAAGCTACTGTCCCGTGCCGTGATGGGTTTGATAGAGTAATCGGATAGCCTCCTTTACTAACCGCTTTGCACTTTAGATTGTAACATTTCTTGTGTTCCACATTCTTATGTTTGGTGGGGGTGGAGAGGGACCCTGAGTATGCTGGTGCTCCAGTTGATTAATCAACCGTGCCACACCGCATGCGTTGACATCATTAATTCACGCTGGAATATAGACATAGTTCCTGTTCCGCAGTATTATTATTGATTTAGCCTCAGATAGAGAAGATGATACTGGGCTGATACCAGCATGATCCAGTTTAGGTTTAGCACCTGAATGCTCGGTCAAGAGTCAACTCCAACCAATAGCCACGGCATGGATTGGAAAATGCTCAGATTTCTATGTAAATGGAACAAACAAGTTGAGCTACATAATGAGGCCAATGATTCAAGATTACCACCACAGATATAGCCAGATTCTGTCAACAAGGCTACTTAAACTTCAGTTACAGGCATCGTAAATATTATCAACCATTACAAATGGGCGGTAGCATTTGCATGGACTCTCTTCTTAGTCTTGGGGATCAGGGCGCACTCTTGAAGGCATGTTGCCAGAATGTTGCCTTCCTCATCAATAATCTCAACATCCATATCATATCTTCTGTTCGCCAAGCCACGCATTGTAGCTCGAAGGAGTAGCCATTCTCTGGACTCGAACCTAGCTTTGAAGCTAAACGCCATAGACATTGTTGGCGTTTTGTACTTATTGGCAGCATGGAAACCACCACACTCATAATTTAGTGGTATGGGGGGTATCTAGGCATAAGAGAAATTAGCTATTTGATCTGTCCAAGAAATGGTAACTGGGGCAACAGCAAGATTCTTATTTACCAAATCTGCCAATAGAGGAATATGATCTAGTTGAAAAGACTCCTCATCGTCTGATTTTACCCACTGCTCTCTTGCATTTTGTCCTCCGAATCTATCACTCCATAGTAAACTTCCTCTGTCGTTGGGACAAAAGTATCGTATTGACGCTGCAACAGGATGAGCAGTATAAAACGGAACGTGGCTCATGCGGTCACATTCAGTCACACGATCCGGAAGTGGTCGGACAGGAGGTCGAATGCTTGTAGCATCGCTGTTCTCTTCTAGACTGCCCAGTCGTATAATTGCAATACTATAAACCGTTGGGTTCTGGGTCTCGGCAGATACAAGCTCGGCTTGAATTGTTACTTGGTGGCCGGTAGCCTGGCGAGTTTGCAGAGTGACATGATAGAATCCTTGGGGCATAGGCTCCAAGAATTCAATAGACACGGTAAGAGGATCAAGGTTGCCCCAGTGCAGTTTCGCCTTACTGTATTGGCGAGCAGTAGCCATCAGTACCGACACGCAGTATCCGCCATGGGCAGCCAACTTTCCGTTTGCTTGGCTCGTATTAGTCACATTTCCACACAAATCGAACAAATCAATATAAAGAAGCACGACTTACCAGTGGTGCACCAGGATGGTGGTATGACTCCAGCATAGCGGCATCCATCGAACTCTTCTAATGGGCACGTTTGAATAGCATCCATATACCTCTCTCGAGGAAATGGAAGTGGTTGCCAATTGGGAGTAACATCAGGATGCGAGTTGGGTAGGTGAGCATTAGACATTGCGAAAACTTTGTCCCGAACCTTAGTGAAGAATTCAAGATGAAGATTGGCGGTTCTAGGATTCAACTGGTTGCAAATGGCATCAATGGATCGGCTGTAGGGTCGAGAGATTTGGATGAGCACTCGTGATAGGGGCGGGACCGTCTTATAAATTACTCCACATACTGTTATGTATGCGACAAAAAACATTCTGAGCTATTCTTGGTATTTACGTGTAAATTATGGAGTAGGTACGGATTAGTATCCAAAGGACGATTTGGAATCGCGGTCTCAATTCCCCGTTTATTACCCCATGGATGAGTATGCTTTGTGGTGAGATTTCGCCATGATGAATTGTTGGTCTATGCGAAGTTCTGCGGGCCGTTTCACTCAGGACCGCATTTCCCCGGGCCTTTAATACGAGAATAGGCTTTATACTGATGCTGACAAAGGCGTGTGTAGGGGTCGAGATAACTGAAAATGTCAAGAAGTCCGTCCGACCCCCGCAGATACGTGGATAAGACGAAAATACGAAACACGATGCTTACGTTAGACAAGAGAAATGGGAGAGAAATGGGGAGCCCCAGACCCTCAAACGTTACTCATCATTGTTATCATCGTTGCTTCTTCAAAAAAAGAAAATAATGGTTTTCATCCCAAGGTTCGACATTCCCCGTCTTACATGCTACGTCATTGCTGCACTATCCCAAGATGAGCTGAGGGCTTTCAAGTCCGCCTTCGAGCTAGGCACTTGCGCGCGCTTTAATCCACTCTTGGAGCTCAAAATCACTGTCTTACCCGAGGCATATCAGAGGAAAGCGCATGGGCACATCCGTACTAAAGAAAATGAGGCTGGCCGAAATGATCCCTTTGTCCTCATTGATGAGCTGGCCGTCAGCGAAGGTTCTGTTTGGTACATCGATCGCTTCGCCAACCAGGAGGAGGTGGATGACGATGTGGCAGAGAGCACCGCGGTGTTGTGGAAGATCTTGGTCAAAATTGAGGATTTAGCACCCACATGGGTAAACTACGATATCGCCAATTTGGACATTAAAGAGGATCTCGGCAACTGTGGTGTCGAATTTCCTGTCACTGAAGGCTTCGAGCAGCCCGAGGTTTTGATGTCAGGCCTGGACATGCACACTGAGCAGTATTTCCAAGACGTGTGGGTCACAGCTGAGCTGGGAGAGATCGAGGAGAGCACGGAGAATGAATTAAGGCAAGGCTTCCTCCCCGTGCTGGACAAGGTGGTCAGACTCAAGGAAGGCGTGGCAGAAGCAGCAGGTTTGGTAAACAAGTGGACATCGGCTTCCGAGGCATACCCTGTTCAGATGCCAGATGGTTCAAAAAGAACATTTCCAGATGGCAGCGTTGTTCTTCAGCTGTCCTTCGACCCCAACTTCAATTGGCCACCATATCAATGGCCCGAGGGCTCATTGTGATCCCATCGCCTTCGGATCCGCCCGTTCGGACAAAGGCGATTTGGGGAAGCCATGTACCACAGTCCTCAACCGTTCTCAGGGACCTCTTTGGGATGCTAGCGAATACACTTTCCAGACAAGTTCCCCAGTAGTGACAAATCCAGTAGCGACACCATCTGAATAGCATGCAATAGATTGAGTATATATTTTTAATGCGTATTATTACAGTATGAAGTAAAGTTAAGTGCGTTGCTCTAGTTCGCCAGGGTTTTTCTTTCACGGTTCCAAAAGGATCGCAGACTCACTGTAAAAATAAGATAGCGCATTTAACACAAGGTCACATCTCACCTGCCAGGAAGCAGATCTCCTCATGGAGGTTCCACGGTCGTTGGAGAACCCTGCAGCCTCCACTTCGTCATCACGGTGAGTAACTTACGGATGGCTGCAACGTCAGTCTTTCTTGAAACAAATGGCAGTCAGAGATTAGAAGAATGACAAGCCCGTAGCGACCACGACCTCATCTGACATCATATTATCTTTCAGATTCGGGTTATCGTACTCCTCTATTCCCACAATGTAGCATAATACCACAAGTTCGATATACTTGTTAACACAGCTATTTATATCACGATACCTTACTGGTTCTACTCTTTTTTACAACGACGTAACCTAAGGGAAATAAATAAAAGAGCTAAGAAAGATATACCTATACAGCGATTCGTTTCTGTCACGCTTCACGTATTCCTAGATAATTAGGCATATAGAATTATAACTAATGTAGTTGTATCTTCCAATAATTAAAGAAGTTTCCTTTATATTTTGTAGACTTCGTATCGGGTACTCGTACCGTTATGGGCTGGCGGATTGCGGATTATGCCTGCAGTTCTGAACTGCGGTCTTCAGCTTCAAGGCCTTGGAAAATCGTTTTATCCTGTACATTATCAGCTGGCGTACGAAATATATGAAAATCGCATTAGGGCTTACCAGCAGATTCCACCGCTACATCCTATAGCGCCAAAGGCCTCTGGGCTTAGTGAGGGCCTCACACTATTCAGTTGCTGCATCCCATTAGGTGGAGTTGGGGCCATGACACCGGCTGTCGCCATGCTCGGTCGTCGCAAAGTCATGGGCGATTGTCCATTAGTCTCAGGAACTTTCAGGTTTCTCGTATACGCCTTCTTTCATATTAGGAAAAACGACGCCGTAATTGCTATCGAGCAATTACGCCTCATGTATCACACACTCCCCAGCTCCTAGGGCTCTAGGGCTTATTGACACTTGCCTGGGACCTAGAGCTAAACATCTCACCTCAGTGCTCAGGGCAGGCCGCTTATTAGTGTTTTACCATACACTATTTTTTAGTTTTACACTGAGCAGGTTTAAATGTAGGAGTTATAGAATATAAGGCTTACGCAGGCTTAGCCGTTAGGCTAAAGGAAGCAAAGGGACTTATAACTGTCGTGCAAAAACGACGCCATAATTGCTATCGAGCAATTACGCCTTATGTATCACAGATAGCGCAATGGGGTCTATAGTTACCTAATCTCAGAGAAGCAAAGTCAAACTAGCCTTATTTCCACAGTGCGAATGCCGCCTAGGTCGTTTTTACACTGATCCCCTCAAATTTGCGTGAGAAGCAAAGCAGTATTTGCCCCAGTGTTTTGATCTTATCCAGAAATCCCTGTTTTTCTGTGATTTCGAGAAAAGTCCTATTACCCGAGTATCACATCAGTACATGCCTGACCACCAGCTTCAGGTTTATAAAGAAGTACCCTGATCTTCTAGACTTTTCTTTGGTTAGGATCCCTGCAAGTGACCAGCTTGCTCCTCTACACATTGGAAGGGATTCGGGCGCGTGAGTCTCACATTGAGTTACATCAACTCTCTGCGAGTGATTCCTACGCTCATATTCAGGGCAACATGATTGGCGCTAGCTTATGATCTTCGATGATTGATGTCGCCTCCACAATTGCCCGTAGACTCCCCACATACGTGGTCATGGGGGTGATCGACGAGGTAGCGGAATGCAGTGAAGGTTATCGAACAATGGATCTCAGAGATAGCTTAGATTGAATCAACAACTGTAACGAGTATTACTTCCGTATCAATGACAAATATATAAGAGACCTTGTCCTCCACAGGTTAGTTATCAGTATCATCCTCATCCTCTCTCACCCCTCTCTACCAAGTCTTTTATAGTCATTGAGGAAAGTGATTCTTTGATTGAGCTTTGAACCTGCAGCCATGGTTCAATCCAAACTCCTTTGGCTTGCTGGCCTAGCTGCAACTACGACTTCAGCCTCAGCTCCAGCTTCTGCTCCAGCATCCCAAGATCATGAATACTTTTACGGGAAGAACAGCCAAAGCAAATTCCACATAAACCAGGTGTTTACGGAAAAGAATTGTGGCTGTCCTGGGTTCTGGAACTACACTAACTTTGCGGAACTCTCAAAGCATTTTAAAGCACAGCTTCATAACCTTATCCCGGCCACTACGACTACCTGTAGTTATAAAGATGCAAGCCCTTTAACTATTAAATCTGACACTTATACCCTGTCTCTTAAATACTCCTTAGACTATAAGCGCTATAAATCTGCAGGTGCTGGTGTTTGGAGTAAACTTTTTAGCGATATGCTGCTTGTAGCAAACGACACTTACAACCAATCTATTCTTATCGGAGAGTATATTAATATCCTTTGTGGATCCAATAACCTTACATTTACTGTATATAGGGATAAGAAGTGTGTTAATCAGTTTAACCCTTGCACTAAGTTTGAACCTTAAGTGGTTACTGAAAAGCATGTTACGAGGGATGACATCAATAGACGCGCCCTTGACTAGAGCGATAAGGAATCCATTTCAAGGAATATAGACTTGCTAATCTATACCACTAGCAGCTTAGAGGAAGCGGTCTAAAACCACCACACCCTTCCACAGTTTATCTACCATACAGACGCTCATGCTATTGTTGACACAACAACTATTAAGCCACAGGCGCCTTCAGGCAGTTCCAAGTTGCAAGATCGTCAGTGGTGTATTCCATTTGGCTATTACACCTACTCTAGAGAGGGCATGTGGACTATGTGGGGAAACTGGCTGCCAGTCAGTCCCTGTCTGAAAACTGGTAAAAGTAAGTCCGGTGGATCTATCGCTTTCAATATTGATTTCAGTATAGCGTTTGCCCAGTCATAGTCTTAGGGCTGGACTGCCATTAAAGATATATTTCAACACTCGTTTACATTCACTATTACGTAAACATACAGTTAATCATTAACCTACACATGTCTTATTAAAGGCAGCAGCGCAGGGCAGGTTTAGCTCCAGCGAAAACTTGGCTCAGGCTATCTCTACCGAAGCTCGTGTATGGGTGGCTGCGGCGGGACTTCATGCTGGGGCAAAATCGGTCCTAGCTATTCCTCTGCTCCGGCACAAGACGTCTACAGTATTAGATGCAGCACAGGAACTAACAAGGTGGCATGTGGAGCCTACCAAGGCAATTGGATCGACTACTATGCTTGGTCTACAACCCCACCGAACTCAGACTGAGAGACTGCGCTCGTTAAGCCCTCGATGCTGTGTGAGGAGTACTTGGGAGGGAAAGTGGTGCTTGGGGGGGGGATTGAGTAGAGAGATACTCTCGTCTATTCTCAGTATATGTTCTATGGACATAAAATTCTTACATTCAAACAGTACAGCTTTACATTGTATGTTCTTACGATGAACATTCCTACATTGAACAGTCTACATGATTACTTTCTTCTATTTGTATATTCCTAAATTGAACATTGTTACTCCGTATATTTTTATATCTTTAAGACAAGCTTCATGAAACCAGTGGTTCAAGACGTAGCTCTCTGCTAGCAGTAACACGATTGTACTAGGAACTATACTAGCAACTATAATAGTAACTATTTTAGTATTTCCTTTTAATAAATAAAAAAGCCTCTATAAATAAAGCAGCTAATTAACCTATTACTTAAACCACTTAACTTAATCACTAAACTAAACTGTATTAATTTTAATTTTTACGATTTTAATATATAGAGTATAGATAAAGAGGAAAGAAGGAAGGAAGGGGACAATACACTATTTATTATACATTATATTTGCTATATAAAACTATACTGCTTTTAAAAGAATTTATAGCTATACATTTTATTAAACTTTATAGTTATTTCTTTATTAAGTAATATTTTTTTATAATTTCTTAAAATTTAATTTTTAATAACTTTAATTAATTAATTTAATAAAGTTAAATAATAATAGCTATCGTATATATATTAAATTTATTATTAATATTGATTCTATAAAAACTATAAAAAGATTTTTTATGTATAGAGTTAACTTTTTAATTATTTTTAAAGAAAATACTTTTTAAGCCTAGTTAACTTAATTAAATAAACTTGATAGTAATAATATATTATTGCGTTTTTTATATTAGTTTATGAATATATTATAGTATTTATTTTAATATTTATTTAATACTATATTATAGCCCCTTTTTTAATTAGTTTAATAGTTTATTTGTTTATTTATTTTATTATTTACATCTATTAAGTAAGCTAGTTATATAAATCCCTTATAAGCAATAAGATATTAGGAGCTGGCGGCTTGCGCCGCTATTTACTGAGTTTTGATTTATAAAGGAAAGAGGGTTAATCTAGGTAGTGTTAATCTATTTCTGCTGGGGGAGGACTATAAAGGTCTGCTTCCTTTACTAGTTTCTAAAAGGCCTTGCTTCCTGTAAGTTTAAGGAGGTAAAAGAGGGGGGTCTCTTTTAAGGGGATATTTAGAAGGAAGGGCCTAACTATTCTGTATTCCGCGAAGTGGCCTTGCCTTTTTGGTTTGCTGCACTTGCAGATAAACTCTCTGTTGTGTCTGAAGTGTTTATAGTATTCCTGGAAGTCTTTATATCCTGATCTCTCTGCTAGGAGTTTATAGAGGATAGGGCGTAGGAGTTTAAGCTTTAGGGGGGAGGCTGGGGCTTTAAGTCTTTACTGTTTATAGCCCTTTAAAGTCTTGCTGAGCTAGTCTTATTCCTTTACCTCTATAACTTCTTCTTTAATTTATCTTTTAATATATATAATTATAGCCTAGTTTTATAGTATAGTAGGGAAGGCTGCGCTTTATTTAGCTAAATAGTTAGCCTATTTATTGCCTATAATATCCTTATATCCTAAAACCTATAAAATAATAATCCTATAAGGCGAGATATTTTATACTAGTTTCTGGAAGTATATATATACTCTTTATATAAACAGTAAAGGCTTATTAAGCAGCCTATCGATAATTAATAAACTATTTAAGAAAAGAAAAGCTATTTAAATTATATAGTCTTCCTTTATATATTTAGCTACTAGCTTTATAGCCTTTAAGGCAGCCTATACCTTTATATTATAGACCTCTATATTATTAAAGCGTCTAATATTTATAGTTACTTTTACTTTATAGTAGGCGACTACTTTTTAGCCTGTATTCCCTTTTATTTAAAACCTATTAAAGTAGGCTAAAATTAAATAGGGGGGGAAAGAGTTAATTAACTTTAAGTATTTCTTTACTGCAGCTAGTTTACTTATACCTTTTAAGTTAGGACTAGGGAGAATATATAGGGACTTTTTAGTGAAAAGGGTAAGTTTAATAGTTCTGTTAATTAAGGCAGCAGTATATTAAAGTTTAGTTTATAGTAGTTAAAGAGGGAGTTTTTTGTTAATATATTAATTAATTAGGTAGTTTTAATCTAGTCCTATAACTTTTACTGCATATTTAAATTAGGCCTATATTAGGGCAATGCTGGCTATAAAGACCTTTAACTCTTTATATAGGATAGGAATACTTATAGTCTTTTAGACTAAGAGGACTGCTTTTACTGCAGTTTTAAAGGCTTTATTTATTTTATTTACTAGGCTAGATACTTTTATATTTACCTGCTTAATAAAGTCAGTTTACGATTATTATTTATACCCTAGCTACTATACTTTTATCCTATATAGGGTAATAGGGAGGATATAGGCTTTCGCGGCTTATACTATAGCTTTAAAAAGTAAGCCTTTCTGAGTTTTATTAAGCGACTTAAAGAAGTTAAAGACTTTATATACTTTGCCTGCAAGCGTTTTTATATATTTTTTAAAGGAGAATCTTAAATTAAAGTAAACCTTTAGCTATTAAATATTCTTTTTAAGCTAAATTAGTTTTCCCTCTATTACAATGCCTTTTTTATAGGTTTAGCCTTTTATATAGTAGAAGTGCAGCAGTTTAGCCTTAATGTAATTAAAGGATATTGCGCTTTTTACTCTTTACTTTAGTATTTTATTAAGCGCCTATTATATAAAGGTAGCTATTTTTTAAGTAAACCCTTTTATAATAAATATAGCGATATTATTAATATACCTGAAATAAAATTATTAGTCTTTAAGCTAAAGGATTAGATTAAAGTATAGTATTAATATAATAAAAGAGATAAAGGACTTTTATAAAGTATTGTATTTAAAGGTAAAGTCTAGTAAATTAATTTTATCTCTTTTATAAATAAAAGCAGTTTTATTATTTATAAAAGACTCTGCCTATTTTATAAACTAAATAGGCTATCTTTATTGCTTAAGCTGTAAGATTAGTCTGTTTTTTATAATAATATTAAAGGCCTTAGAGATATTTAAAGTAAATAGGGTTGTGACTTCCCTTTTATTTAAGGCAACTTTAATATTATAGATTAAGCAGGCGATTAAGTCTATAGCTGCTTTTTTAAAGAGGGCCTTAAAGTATTGTTTTGGGAGGATTTTATATTTAAATGGTAAAAGGGATATCTTTCTAGTTAATAGTCTTTTAAAGCCTTTTCCTATATAGGATAGCAGTAAAATAGGTTTAAAAGCTTTATAGTCTATATAGTTAGGTTTATTAGGCTTAGGGATAATAGTGACCTCGGTATTTTTAAAAGGGAGGGGGTAATACTTTAGCTTTAAGTAGCCTTTAAAAAGGTTTATAATAACCTCTTTAATAGCAGGCTATATATAGTATAAAAGGGTAACTGATATACTGTCTGCGCTAGGCGCAGTATTCTTTGCTTTAATTATAGCCTTTTTTACCTTTTTTTTAATAACTGTTTTATTTTACAGTATTTAAGGGTTCTTTAATACTTAAAGTTCTTAGGGGTTTTTAATATCTTTTTTAGCTCCCTTTTACTATAGTAAATATTTCTTAAGGAAAGCCGCTTACTTTCTAAGGTTTAAAATACTCTTATTGCTATTTATTAAAGGGGGGGGTTAAAAATAGTCTATAGCTTTACGCCACTTAGCTACCTATTAAATGCCCCTGCCTAGGCTAGCTTCAGCTATAATCTTATCTTAATAGTTACGTTTTTTATATTTAATAGTATTATATAGTGTCTTCTTTGCCTTAAACTATTTATTAATTTTAAAGGGCGCTGTAATATAAGTTAAATAGGCTATCTAACAGTCTTTATCTTACTAAAGGGCGCTGTATTTATTTTAATATCTCTTTTTGCCTGCTAACTATATATAGTCCGCAAAGAGTCTTTAAAGTATTTATATAGCTGCGTTTAGGTCCCTTTTAATTAAATTAATTGCGTCTACCTTTAAGAGGAGCTAGGTATATATATATATTAGCTGGCTAAACTTTTATAGGCTCTTAAAGGGGATATATTTTTTTCTTGCATCGGCTATTAGCTAAATAAGGCTTAAAAGTGTAATAGTGACTATATAGTAGTCTAAGCCTATATCTAGGTTTCTTGCAATAGTTATCGATATAGGGCAGTTAAAGAAAATAAAGTTAATGTATTTTCCGGAGTCTTTTATAAGGGCGTCTATAAAGGCTAGGATTAGGTTATGCCTATCTGCCTACTTAGCCAGTTTATTGCCTGCAGCATCTAAAACTTAGCCTAGTTACTATATCTAGTATAATGCATTAAAGTCTTTTGCAATAATTAAGTTTAAAGGGGGCTAACCTTACCTTTTAAAGGTTTTTATTACAGTATTAAAGGTAGCCTTATAGTAGATATTAACAATAATATAGCCGCAGGCTTCTACCTAGTAGATGCAATTGCTTTTTAGTTTTAAGGGCAAGAGTTATTAATATAGTAGATTTAGTGATTTTTTAATATATATAAAGATAAAGGGTCTAGTCTCCCTTTAGTTATTAAATAGCTTAAATACTTGAAAATTAAAGTAAGATTTTATTTATCTTTTAGATAATATAGTATCCCAGTAAGTTTATAGCTTTTAGATAAATATAATATTAAAGCTGTCTTTTTAGGCTAGTAAAAGGGCTATATTATAATATTATTTCTATTTTCTTATATTAGCCTAAAAGATTTTTAGGCTAAAATTCTTTTAGCAGTTTTAATAGGGTCTATTATTTATAGTTTAAACTTATAGGGTTTATTTCCTTTAAAGGATTCCTTTAAAGTATTATTTATAAAGTTATTTAAATCGGCAACCTTTATTATAAAGCGGGCCAGTAAGCTTTCTTTTAATAAGCCGTTAAGGATATTTGTTAGGTTAATTTTATTTTAAGGGGGCTTTATTGCAGGGGCAGGGGGTATTATTTTACTTAAAGGGAGGGGTCTTTAAATTTAAGCTTTAAGAGCAGTAAGAGATCCGGCTAGGGCGGCCTAAAAAGCTCTTTCCTTAGGTATACTAGTACTAGGCTTAAAGGTAAAGGGGGCGGGGTTTTTTTTTTAGAATTCCTAGGTTTTAAGTTCTTTAATACCTTTAAGTTATTCTTTAATAGTATACACTTTTATACTATCTTTAATAGTTAAGTATATATAGTAGTTTAAAGTATTAGATTAGTAAAGTTTAAGGCAGTTAATATATTAAGTAAAGTTATTGCAGTTTTTATCTCTATTAGTGTATTAGAAGGTAGGTTTACTACACTTTTTGCAGCGCGCGGTTTTAGTATACCTTTAAGGATTATAAAAGCCGAGGCATTTATTGTATTAGGTTATTTATACCTTTTAGGTTTAAAGCTTTACTGGGGCTAAGCAGTTAAAGAGTTTAAAGCCTGTTTTAACTTCCTCTTTAAAAGAGATAAAGTAGTAATAGGTATTAATAGTCTCGCTAAAGGGGGCCTTTTAGTAAAAGACTAAAGGTTCTTTAAACCTAGCGCTCTTTTAAGCTTTAATTGGGATTAGTGTATTAGTAGGGAAGGTGCTTAAAGTGTTAGTGTAGTATTTAGGAATACTTTATATAAGAAAACTCCTTTATATATATACTTCTTTAATCTTTAGGCCGCTAGCCTTTATAGTTAAGGCTAAAGCGAGGATCTTTTTTTTAATATCTTTTATTTTAATTTAAAGTATAAACCTAGACTTTACTTTTTAAAAGTAAGTAATATCTTTGCTTTTAAGGTTACTAATTTTGATAACCTTTTATTTAGCGCTAATAGCAGTAATCTTTTTTTAGCTATAATTTAAGGGGACTTAGAGGAAGATTCTGTTATTGGTCTTTAAAGTAGTTTTTACCTGTTTTTGTTTATTTTTATTAGCAATAAGGGCTAGCCCGCTATTACTTTAAAGGGAAGGTTTATTTCCGTTTCTTTATATTAAGGAGTTTTTATTTATGCCTATAGCTGTAACTGTAGCCTATATAACCCGTTTTAGGCTATTAGCTAGTAAAGGGGTTCCTGCGCTAGTCTTATTTAAGGGCTAAGGCTTAATTTACTATTATTTATTATTTTAGCGGGGCTTTTTATTAACTAATTAGACAGTTAACAGTTAGGCAGGAGGGAGGTTCCTGCCTGATTTCTTAAAGTCTGCGAAGGCCTTTAAGGAAAAGAGGTTTTTAAGGGTATTAAAGAGGGCTTTGCTTGCTAGTATAGCCGCTAAAAGATAATACTTTCCTTAATATTTAGCTAGGCAGTTATTAATAGCTTAAGCTACTAAGAGTAGTATTTCTTGCCTAGCCCTTTAAATTAAGTTAATTTTTTTAATCTAGGTAAAGATTTTAAGTATTATATTTAACTGCTTTCCGTTTATAAAGGCGGGGGCTTTTATTGGCCTACTTTAAAGGGAAGAAAAAAGGCCTTTTTAAGTCTTTTTTAAAAAGAGAGAGATACTAGGTTTTAAGTTAGAATTAAAATTAAGTTTAGGGATATTAGTTTTAATACGTTTATTATTAATGCAGTATTTCTTAGGTGTAAATAGGAGGACTGTGGTCTCCCTTTGCCTTAAGAGTAAAAGAGTACCCTCCTTTTTAAGTTGCTAAAGTGCTGCCTGCTTAGTGGCAGTAAAGTTTAGTTATCTTTAGTTTACTTAAAGTCTAATAGCGTTTATTATCTTTCTTTAAATGCCTAGGAGGGGCAAGAGAGTATTATTAGGCTTATTTTCTTAATAGCTAATTAAAAGGTTATAGAGTTTTTAGTAAGTAGGCACCTAAAAGGTAAGGTACCTATAGGTATAGGAGGAAGCTTATTGGTTTAATAGTATATTATAGCCTTATTTTTAAAATATATTTAATAATATATTATAAGCTTTATTTTAAAATTAAGGCAGTAAGTGACTAAGGAAGTTAGTTAAGAATTCTATTGTTAGGAATTTCCTTATAAATATAGTTAAGAATCTGGTTATAAGTTTAGTTAAGGGAATGTAGGGATATATTATTTTTTAATGAAGGCTATAGTATTTAATATATAATATATAGTATATTGCCCCCTTCCTTCCTTTCTTCCTTTCTTTTCTATTTCTTAAAACCTTATATATTAAACAGCTAAGTTATAAAGTATAAAGAAATTTAAATTATTTATAAATAAATTTGAATAGTTTATATAAATTATATTTAATAAATATTTTAAGGAATATTATAAATATATATATAACTTTTATTAAATTCTTTACACTTTTAAATATAGTTTTAAATTAATATTATATTGTTAAAATATTTTAAAGTTATTTTTATAATTTTTATATTAAATATTAAACTTCTTTTATCTTTAATATATTATATTAAATAGTTTATACTTTTATTTATAAATTTTAAAGGCTTAAGTATAACTGTCTTTATTATACCTTAAAAGATTCTTCAAGAAAGGTTTAAAAAGGTTTATTATGTTTAATAAAGTAAAGATTTATAATTTATGAATATTAAAAAGCTTTTATTTACTTATATAATAAATATAAATTAATATATATATTATATAAATAAAGTATTAAATTATAGTAATATTTATAATGTATATTTTATACTATTTCCTTTATATTAATAATATATATATATATAGATAATAAAGGTATTATAATATACTCTTTAAATAAAATAAAATTCCATTTTTTATTTTATTATATTCCATATAATTATATTATACTCTATCATAATTATAAAGTTAAATAATAACTAATAAAGTTAATAAAGTATAATTAATATATAATAAAATAAGCTAAAGAATAATAATATTAAGGGAAAGAAAGGAAAGGAAACAAAAGCATATACTTTTATATATATTAAATACCCCCTTTAAAAAAGAAAACTAACTTAACTTTAACTTATCCCTACTATCCCCTCTCTACTATTAAATAACCAAAATAAAATAATAATTAATGCCTTTATCTAATAGCCGGCTTAATAGTTTAAGGCTATATTAAGATATACTTTATTAAAGGTAACTAATATATTTAATATACTTGCACTCCTTTTTATTAGCTTATTTAAAAAAAGTCGGTTATTTATTTAAGCAACTACTAAATTAAAAAAGTATAAAAGTATAAAGATAAAATAAATAAATTTAATTTAATGAAATATTAATTTATATTCTCTTTTAATATATTATTTTACTTATAAGTTCATAGCTATTAATGTATAAAGAGGTAACTATTAATTGCTTTCGGCTATAGAGATTATAATTAAATAATTTACAGTATCTTTTAATCTTTATATTACTTAGCTGCAGCTTTATAATTCTCCTAAAAGCGCAGTTTTTATGCTTTATTTAAGTTATTATTAATGTATATATATATATATATATATTTAAAGTACTGATTCCCTTTTAATAAAACTAGTAACTAAAATCAAGGAAGTTTTAAAGATTATATCCTAAAAAGCAATTATTAAAGGCACTTTTATACTGCTACTAAAACCTACTTTTATTTAACTATTAATAAGATTATAGGCTAACTATAATAAATGTTGAAGCGAATATAAAATACTTAGCTAAAAGAAGTAGCTTAAAAACCCTTTATTGCAGCCAGTTAATATAGATTAATATAATCCTTAATTCCGAAAGTATAAGTTATTTAATTGCAATTTCTAAAATATAGGAATTAAGATTAATTAATTCAAGCGTAATATATGAAAATATACTAAATAAGCGAAGTTTTAAAAAGGCTATTAGCTTATAAAACCTATTAATAAACGGTTAAAGAGTTAAAGGAAATTATTAAAGGATTAATTAATATAGTAAACGTAAATATATAAATTAAATAGTTACTTTTACATAATATAATCCCTTTTAAATTAGCAATATACTATTATAACTTTTATTTTATTTATAATTTAATAACTTAGTTAATAAGGTAATTATAAAGAATTAATAAAAAATAAATTATTCTTTTCATTTTTTAATATAAAGACTGTATTTTAATTTTATTAACTTTTTTATCAAAATTATCTTTAACTTTTAATAAAAATCCTATTATTGTTAGTTTTATAATTATATATATATAAATTACATTTACCTATATTAAAACCGTTTAAAAGAGACTTAAAAAAACATTTAATACTGTAAGATTAATATTAATAAAGGAAATTATCTTTTAAAGAATTATTAATCCTATTATTTTAAATAAATAAATAAAACCTTTTTGTATTATAAAAAAGCTCTTTACTTTAAAGGAATACTTTATTATAGCCCTTTTATTAAAGGAATATATCCTTTTTTTATTTAAAGAAGAAATATATTAATAAAAACTAAGTATTTAAATTAAATAATTTAGACTAATAGGATAAAGGGTATTTTATTATTAAAGGACTATTTAATTAAAAGTTTAATAATTTATTTTAATTTTAAATAAAAGCATTAAAAGTAAATTAATAACTTTTAATTATGAAAAGATTAAATATAACCTTTTCATTAAACCTGCAAGTAAAGGAATTATTTAATTATATATTTAAGTTAATATTAATAGCCTTTAAATCTATTAAAATAGAAATTAAAGAAAGATTAAATCATTTAATAGAAAATAGGAAAATACCCCTTTAAAAGTTCCTTTTTTTATTTAAGCTTTTAAAAATATTTAACAGATAAAGCTAGTTATAAAGATTAATCTTATTAGCAAATTTAATAGTAAAAATATATTTTAGTTTTTAAAGAATTATAAATAAAAGATAAAAGATTAAAGAATTTTAATAAAAGATTAAAAGAGGTATTTAAAGTTATATATAAAATTAACAAATTAAAAAACAGTTTAAATCTTTATTAAAGAAAGTATTAATTAAAATAAAGTTTAAAAAAAGCTTATATAATACAATAAATAGTATAATGAAGAATAATTAGAGTTATATACTATATAGCTTTAAAATCTCTATTACTATAAGCCTATTAAAATATAATTTATAATAAATTAATTACTTTAATATTAATACTTTTATTAAAGGTTTAATAAAAGAAATTAAAGGCAGCTATATTATATTTTTATAATAGTATTAAAGTAATATTATTAAAGTTACTTTAATTAATAATAGCTTTTAAAGAAATAAAAATAATTAATAATTCTAAAAAGTTAATATATATTAAAGTCTAGATACTTTTTTATAGTAAAACGCTTATAGAATTTAATATTTAAAAAGCCTATTTTTAAAGATTTATAAAAATACCTTTTAAAATAAAATATATATTTAATTTATTTAAATTAAAAATAAGCCTAATTTCAATAACATAGAAAGAATAATAGCCTAAGCTTATAGAATTAACTATATCTTTACAGCTTAAAGATTAAATAAACACCTTATTTAAAAAGTTTAATAAATTAATAATTTAGCTCTTTAAGTAAAAAGGAAAGGTAACTAATTTAAAGGAAAAAAAGTAATATTATATTACTATTAAAAGTTATATATTTAAATAAAGACTTTTTATTTTAATAATTGCTATTAATAATATTCATATAATAAACCTTTCATATAATAATATATTAAAAGTTTTTCCTTTACTATTATTTAAAGGCAGTTATAAATATAAAATGTTATTAATATTATATAAATAAAAGCTATTTTCTTTAAAATTATATTAAGCTAGCCTATAATAAAGACTATAAGTTTATAATATATAACTTAAAGGTAAGAATAGTTTAAATAAATTTATAGAAAA
Organism: Mycogone perniciosa; assembly: GCA_025331125.1. Taxonomy (NCBI): domain Eukaryota; kingdom Fungi; phylum Ascomycota; class Sordariomycetes; order Hypocreales; family Hypocreaceae; genus Mycogone; species Mycogone perniciosa. The sequence goes on from JAOALB010000250.1 coordinate 33,866, forward strand.
CTTTAATTTTAATTTAATTTATTATAGGAATTATAACTATGAAAACCTATATATAAAAAATACTAGCACTTTAAATAAAATTATTTAAAGCTTAAAATAAAGTTTTACTAAACCTATCCTTTATAAAAAAAATAAAAGCTAGCTTTTTAAATTAAAAAGTAAACTACTATATAACTAAACTTTTTTATACAGTTTATAAAGAAAGAAAGTATAAAGAGATATTTAAAATTAAACTATTGTAAAGGTTAAATATAATCTTTATAAAAGGATTAATAATAAACATTATATACTTTATAGGCAGAGATTAAATAATTAACAGTAAATAAAATAGTATAGGTATAAAAAGGATTAGAAATATCTCTATAAAATTAATTAAAATAAATTCCTTTAAAGGCCTTTTAAATAAATATAACTAAAACTATTTAGCTATAGAGTTATCTAATTAGATTTTTCTTATTAACTTTATAGTTAATAAAGGATAAAAGTATATTTAAATAATTAATAACATAAATAAATAAATTAAAAAAGAACTATTACTACTTTAATTAAATCAGCTAATTAAAATGAATAACTATATTTAAACTTTATACCTATAATACTAAAGACTATACTATTTAAACTATAATATAGTAAAAGTAGTAAAATTAAAAGGATTAAAAAAAAGATATATTATTAAAGGTAAACTAAATTAAAATATTAATTTAAATTATAGTTTTAAATAATACAATTAAACTTAAAACTAATACTTTTTTAAATACTATTTTGAAATTTATAAACGCTTTAAAAGTAAATTTAATTATAAAATTATAAAAAACTATTAAAATACAGTTTTATAAAAAAATTAATTTAACTATTTTTAAACCTACTTTATATTAAATAATATCTTTTTCTGCCTATAAATATATTTTATAAAAGAACTATTAAAAAGATTAAATAAAATAGTTATATATATATATAGGATTAACTATATAGACTATGTTATTACTATAAAATTAACCTTTTAAACTTATACCTTTATAATCTTTATATATAAAGGGATTTTAATTAAAGAATTAATTAATTTTAAAATCTCAAATACTTTATAACTATTAAAAGTATACTTTTATAAATTAAAGTAATTATATGTTACTATTAATTATAAAGTAAATTAAAAATAAAGGTTAATAGTATAAATTAATATTATTTAAATAAAAAGAATCTTTAAATATTTATAGAATTTACTATAAATATAAATATAGTTAAAATAGCTTAATAATACATTTATGTAAGTATTTATAGACTTTAAATTAAAAGGAGATATTATTTTTAATTAATTAGCTATAAAGTATAGTTTAAAGGTATACCTTTATTAAGTAATTAATATTATATTAAATGGTACATAAATAAATATAAGTAAAGAAACTATTATTTAAATATATATATAAGTAATATATAAATGGCAGTTAAATTTTATATTATATCAAATAAAGTCTTTATACCTTTTATCTTTAAAATATTATTTATTTAAACTATATAGCTAATATTTAATTATATATTAAAAGATAAACATTTATATATAAAATATAAAATAAAACGTATTGAAATTATTACTTTAATTATAAAAGCTTTTTATTAGAAATATAAAATAAAAGTATGATATAATTGAAATTTAAAATAAATATTAATTTTAGAGTTAAATATAATGTTAATAAAATAGAAAAAAGCTTAAAAACCCTTTAATTTACTTTTAAAGGGGAGGCTTTATATTAATAATTGAAGTAAATTAAAAAGGATTTAATTTAGTTAATATTAGCGAATAATTTAACAGATTGAATGAAAGGAATAAAAAGGATAATATAAAGGTTTAAAGAAATAAAGGATTAAAAGAGAAAATCTTAAAAGAGAGTATAAAAACATAAATAAATTAAAAGTAATATTATATATAAAGAAAAAGGTATAAAGGTCGATCGAATAAATAATATACTCTTAAATAGTTTTATTTTTATTAAAAGTCTTTATTAAAAAGAAAATAAATAAAATAAAATAAAAAATAACTTAAAGTTTAATGGTCCTTTTATTAATAATATTACTTTAAAACTTTTATTTATTAAAGTTAAGTTAAAGCTTATATTAAATTAATTAGCTGTAATTTTAAAAATAATAAAAAGGAGATTAATAATACAAAAAAGTATAATTTAAATATAAATTTTAAGAAATAAAAGATTATACTTTTTTACAACTTTATAAAATATAAAAAACTAGATTTTAAAATTGCTTTACTATAAACTATTTATATAATAGAATATAATATTTAATAGAGCAGTAGTATTTTAATATATAAAAGCATAAAAAGACAGTAGTTAATTTACTATAAATCTGTATTTAAAAAGGCATTTTAAAAAATGGCTATAGGCTATATAAAAGGTAATTCTTTTTAATATAAAAGAAAATAATAGCCTGTATTTTATTAGTTTTATTATATAAAGAGATAAAGTAACTATTAAAAATACTTTTATTCCATTAAATATTAATTAATTTAATAAGGATTTTATAGGCTATATAATACTATTATTATGAAACCTTTTTTTAAAATATAATTAAATCCCTTTTAATAAGAAAGAGTAAAATATAACTATATTTATAAGCTTTATTAGCTTTTTGAAATACTATACATTTTTAATAAATACTATAAATTTAATAATATAATTTTAATATATTATTTTATAAATATTATTTAATTTTATATTTATAGGTTATTAACTATTTTTAAATAATATTATAGTATATAGAATAAAATCTATATATAATAATAAAAAAGTAATATTTAAAGTGTAATAGTATATTTTAAAGTAGGTTTAAACTTTAAATAAAACCTTTATTAATATTAAACTATTAAAATATATTATTTTAATAATAAAATTAATGTTTTATTATAAATTAATTAAATTAATAGAATATTTATATAGTATAAGAGGATAGTAATTAATAATAAAGAAATTATTGAAATTAAAAGATAAAGGAATTATAAAATTATTTATAAAGTTTGATTTTTCTTTAATTTAATTAACTATTATAAATATTATATTAAATACTTTGCTTAGATTATAACGCCTTTGATAAATTCATTTAAAAGAAATGCCTTTTAAAAGTAAATTAAAAAGTAGCAGTAAATCATAAATAAATGTAAAGAATTTATTATTTTTATTTTAATATTAATAATATTAAATATAAATTAAAAATATAAAAAAGTAATTTTAATAGTAACTATTAGGATAATAATCTAAAGGCTAGTTTTAATATAAAGTATGAAAAGGAAAAGATATTTAATTTAATATAAAAGTAAATATTGGCTTTTATTAAAAGTAGAGTATAATGCTATAAAAAGGGAGTATAAAGCTTTATTTTAAGCCTTTAAAAGGCTATATATTTATATTTATAAACCTTTATTTATATTAAAAATGAATATTAAAGTAATTATTAATTAAATAAATAATAAAGTTAATAATATCTTTAATAGGTATATAATTTAATAGATTAGCTATATTTCTTTTTAACTTTATAGTTAAATATATTTTCAAGAAACAGAACATTATAGCGGATATCTTATTTTATAAATTAATAACTGCTGCAGATAAAGTTAAAGTTAAAGGAAAGGGAATTTAAAAGATTTTATAAATATATATTTAAATATAATTTTATTGATACTATTAAAAAAGGATTTTATAAAAGGTTTTAATAAATTATATAATACTTTTAAATAATATAAGAATTATTTAATTTTTTAGCTATAGACCTTTAATAATTAAAGGATAAAGTCAAAAGGTTTTATATAAAGGATAAAAGGTTATAAGCTAAATTAATAAAATATTACTATTAGCTTATATTTATCTTTAATACTTTAACTATAAAAAAAGAATTTATAGGTATTTATTAATTTAAAAGTTAAAATTATTTAAATATTAATATATAACTTAAAAGGTAATTCTGTTATAAAGGTTAATTATTAAAGTTTAATATTAATACTAGTAAAAATAATTAAATATAATAAAGAATAGTATTAAAATTTTAATAACGTAATTATAGTTAATAGGTATACTATAAAGGGTTTAATAAGATATTTTATATTTTATTTATTATTTAACTAAAAGTTAATTTTGTGTTAAAAGTAAAACTATTTAATTAATAGTTAATTAAGTCTTTTTAAAATTAAACTTTAAATAAAAATAATAAAGGCTTATAAATTAAAAATATTAAATAGGATTTGATTTAGTAATATTTATTTCAAAAAGTATTTAAAAAGGTTTATAATAAATAGATTTAAGTAATAAATAGCTAAAAATAATAAAAAAGCCTTTATAAATAAAAGCTTAAAGGTAAATAAAGATTTATTTAAAAGTAAAGTAATTAAGAAGGAAATAAATGAAATTATTCATAATTAAAAGTTTAATAAACTTTTTAATAACTCTTTAATTAATAGAAAAATATATAGCTTATAAAATTAAATAGTTTAAGTAAGAATTAAAATATATAGTTATAAATTGAAAAATAAAGAAATATATTAATTCAAGTATAATCTTTTACTATATTTTACAGTAATAATGTTTTAAATAAATAATATAAATGAAGATAATTACCTTTATATAAAGGAGATATAAATAAAAATAAATAGTAATATTTTTAAAGATAGTTATTGAATATTATTTTTAAAAAAAAGAAAATAGCTATTAAATTAAAATTTACGCTTTTATTTATAAAAAGTATAATTTAATTATATTATAAAGGAAAAAACTATCAAGTTAAATAGTTTACTAATTACTTTATGTATATTAATTATTTACCTTTTAATAATAAAAGTTAAAATAAATTTCTAAATCTATTAAATTACTTAACCATTTACCTTTTTATTTTTAATAAAATAAAAAAGATCTTTTATAAAGTAAAAAGCTATTAAAAGATTAAAATAATTAAGGAGTATTAATTTAATAAAAGTAAATATTTAATCTTTTTAAAAGAAAATAATAGCTGTACTTTAATTACTGTATTAAAGTAAATAATTAAAAAGATATCGTTAAATATATAAAAAGGCTTTAAATTAAAAGTAATTTAAATAATGCTTTTATTAAAAGCTTAAAATAAAGATATAGTTATAAAAAGAATATACTTTTCAATAGCTATAATAATAATAAATTAAATTTAAAAGTATTTCTAATAAAGGTAAAAGTTATATGATTTATAAAGTAATATAAATAAAGCTTTAATATATTTTATTCATTTAAAATAAATATAAAAACAATGATTTATAAATATATAAAATCTTTATTAAAATATAAATTAATTTAAATATTTTTCTTTTAATAGTATATATAATATTTTAAAGATAAAACAAAAATCCTTTAAAGGTATAGCGCTAAAAGTATTTTTTAATAGTATAATCTTTTATAGAGGATAATAAAAATAAAGATAATAAAGAAGAAAGAAAAAAGTAATCTTTAAATAAATTAATAAATTTAATTAATTAATATTTATACTATTAATAATTTAATTAATATTTATACTATTAATAATTTAATTAATATTTATACTATTAATAATTTAATTAATATTTATACTATTAATAATTTAAATAATAAAATACTTTTAAATTTAAAGAGAGTTAAAGTAAAAATATTAATTAAATAATATTTATTTATTAAAGCTTTATTTAAAGTAAATAGTTAAATCAAAAAGTAAAGTTAAATTTAAGCTTTTTAAAATAAGAAAATCTCTTTAAAAGTCTTTTTATTTATAATAAATATATTAATAAAGTTAACTATATTAAATAATTAATAATAGCCTTTTTAATAGGATCTCTTATAATTAAATAATAAAAAAGAAAAGAAACGAAAAGGTAAATAAATTATAAAAGGTTATTTTAAAAAAGTAGTAATTTATATGTAATAAAGAGAATTACTTTATATACTAAACTGTATATTTATATTTATAAAAAAATAAAAAGCAGTATTATACGTTTTTTCTTTTTTTCTCTTTTATTTATTAAAGGTTTATTTTATATTAACTTAAATATTACCTTTAACTCAAACTTTATTTAATAATCATTTAAGTTTATTTAATCCCTTTTTTCTTTACTATAAGATTTTATTTAAACAAAAACCTATACCTTTTTATTTATTTCTTTAATTTATAAAAAATAACTTAAAAGCCCTACTCTTTTACTATATTAATTAACTATTCGTTAATTGCATTAATAATTTGTTTAAGTTAAGTAAATAAAACTTTATTAATAGTTTATTTATAAGCTAGTATAGCTATTAATTAATATAAATTTACCTTTAATTTAATTAATATATTTATAATTATTTATAATTATTTATAATTATTTATTAATAAATTAACTATTTGAAATAGTTTATATTATAATAAATCTTTTAAATATTGAATATTAAAAAGTTTATATAGTTTTTCTATATTATTAATACGTATAATCTTTTATATAATATTTTTATAAAAACTAAACAGTAAGCGTTAATATAAATATAATATCTTATATAATAATAAAAAGATTATTAATAATAAAAGCTGCTTAAATAGAGATTTTAATACTTTAAAATACTTAAAAAGTATAGCTGCTTTTAATTAAATAATACCTAAAGCCTTTAACTTTTTTAATAAAGTATAATATTTTTAAAACTTTATAAACGCAAAATAAATCTTTATAAAGTTTATCTTTTAAATATTAATATATTTATATTTTTAATAAATATAAATAGTTTGATTACTTGGATTTTAAGAAATATAATTATAAATACTATATATGATAATTCTTTAACTTATAGGCTTATATATTTAAAAAAGCTAAATTCTTTTATTTATATAATTTTTATATAACTTTATATATACAATAATTTAAATTTAATAAATATAATTGTTTAAATTTATGTTAAATTTTATAAATATTTTAAAGCTTTATTAATATTAAGTTAAAATAATTAATAAAACCTTTAAATCAAGTTTTAATTTCTTTTAACTTTAAAAAATATAAAATAATTAACTTAAAAGGCTTTAAACTTTTACTTTAAAATTAATATTAATACCTATACTTTAAAAGTCTAATTAAAAGTTATATAAATATAGTTTAAGTTTTATATTAAATAATAATAATAAATAAATTTATTATTATCAACTTTAAAGTAAAGATAAAGGATATTTTACTTTTTTTAATTAAATATTATTTAATTAAATTTAATAAAAATTGATAAATACCTTTAAAAATAATTTATGAAAAGAATATAATATAGATTAATAGGTAATATTTAATAGATTTTAAAGTATTCATAAATAACTTTATAAAAAAGAATTATTTAATTTACTATAATAACTTTTTGTAATAATTAGTTATTTTTTTAATATTATATAAATAAATTAAGATATAATATATATAATTAACTTTTAGAATTTAACCTTTAACTTTAACTATACTTATACCTTTTACTATATAATTTAATTAACTATAATAAAAAAAAGAAGAAATATTTTTTAACTTTATAAACTATATTAATAATAAAGAAATAAAATAATACTATTAGTTTAACTATATAAATAATATTTATAGTAAAGGTAATAATAAAATTAATATTTAAAAGTAAATTTATATATTTTTTAATAATACTATAACCTATAAAACTTTTATTAACTGCGCTAATATTATTAAAAGGTATTAAAAGCTTAAAAGAGGATTTAACTTTTTTTAAAAAAAAAAAAATTTGTTTAATAAATTAAAAGATAATTAAAATTTAAGAAAAAAAAGGTTTTAAAACTAATTATAAAATTTAATTAAAAAGCAATTAAAAAAATAAAAAGGCTTTATAAAATTAAATAAAAGAAAATAAACTATGATAATAGCTTTTATAGCAGTAATAAAGAAAATAATATTTTAATATCTTTAAGTTTAATAAATTATAGCTTTAAATATATATTATAGTTTAATTGTATTAAAATTAATAAATAAATTTACTTAAAATAATATTTAAGATTAAATTTATATATTTATTTAAATAATAAAATAATTAATATAAAATAAATAAATAATAGGTTAAAATATTTAATAATAAATAGAAATTACTAAAATAAAATTATTTAATTATAGCTATTTTAATATAAAGAAGATAATTTAATATGAATTAAATATAAAGATATTAATAGTATATATAATAATAATTTTACTTTTAAATTCCTTTTTTTTATAATAATATACTCTTTTTATTATTTTTTTATATTATTAATATTTACTTTCAAGGATTATTATATATATATTAAAAAGATTTATAAAATAAATATTTTATTAAAATTTACTTTTTTTATTTATAAATATTTATAAAGAAGATTTTATTAAAAGTAATTAATATATTTAAAATATTTATACTCTTTTTTATTAGTTTATTTAAAAAAAGTTAATTGTTTATTTAAATAATTATTAAATTAAAAAAATATAAAGTATAAAGATAAAATAAATAAATTTAGTTTAATAAAACATTAACCTATATTCTCTTTTAATATATTATTTTACCTATAATTTTATAGCCGATAAGGTATAAAGAGGTAACTATTAATTGCTTTTAGCAGCAGATATTATAATTAAATAATTCGCAGTATCTTTTAGTCCCTATATTACCTAGCTGCGGCTTTATAGTTCTATTAAGAGCGCGGTTCCCGCGCTCTATTCAAGTTGTTGTTGGTGTATGTGTGTATATATGTTTGGAGTGCCGATTCCCCCTCGATAAAATACTGCTTTATATAGCCGGCTTACTATAAGGCTAGGCTATCTAGGCGCTGTCGATTATGATAACTTAGTGGCTAGCTTCCAGGGACGCGTTGCTTAAGTCGGCTAGGTTGAATGGAACGGCGTTGTTCAGAGCCGCGTTGTTCGAAGCTGCGTTGGCCAAGTCGGCTAGGTCTAACCAAGCAGCGTTGTTCTGTCTGGCTTGGTGGAACCCGTTGAATAGGGCCGCGTTGTATGGGGCCGCGTTGTTCGGGTCGGCTAGGTCGGTCGAATTCGCGTTGTTCAAGTCGGCGTTGTTCGAAGCGTTGGATCCGGCTTGAACAGCTAACAGGCTTGAACTCGATTGGGCTAGCGGGGCAGCGAGATTGAAGATGAACAAAGAGCTGATTCCGTGACGGGAAGGTCTAACAGCATAGTCTACAGGTTCGGCGCTGCAGATTTTGCTGATAAAGCTGCCAGGCCCGCTATTATTCCCGCTAATTAAGCTAATCGAATAGGCCTATTATAAAGTCGGTTATATTAAAGGAAGGAAATAAAAAACGCTAAACGCAAAAGAGGTAAGGAAATGTATTATTAAACGCTAAAGAATAAAGGAATAAAGGAATAAAAGAAAACGCATTATTAATTGTTAATTAACGCGTTATCTAGCAGGTTTAATAGAGCTGGATTAAAGCTGCTGTTTAGGCATATTAAAAGGGATAGCTTAGTTGTTTAGTAGATAGGTCTAGCTATAGCTTAGTTAGTGTTAGTTGGTTGCGTTTAACTATATCTGGCAGTGGAAGCTAGTTATATAATTAGAATTATAAAATTTACTACTATATAATATATAATAGGGTTAAAATAAGTTAAATAAAGATAATTAAGGAATGAAAGGAAAGGAAAGGGAAGGATATACTTTTATATATATTTAATGCCCCTTTTAAAAAAGAAAATTGACCTGACTTTAAGTTATCCCTATACTATAAAATAACCTAAACAAGATAACAGTTAATGCCTTTAGTTAATAGCTAGCTTAATAGTTGAAAGCTATATTAATGAATATACTGCTTTATATAGCCAGCTTACTATTAAGCTAGGCTATAGAGGCGCTATCGATTATAATAACTTAATAGCCGGCTTCTAGGAGCACGTTATTTAAGTTAGTTAAGTTAAATAAAAATAGTATTGTTTAGAGCTGTATTGTTTAAAGCTATATTAATTAAATTAGCTAAGTTTAACTAAATAGTATTATTTTAGTTAACTTAATAGAACCCATTAAATAGGGCTATATTATTAAGGTTAATTAAATTAGTTAAATGTATATTATTCAAGTTAACTAGGTTAAATAAAGCTGTAAGGTTTAAAGTAATATTATTAAAAGTATTAAATTTAGTTTAAATAGTTAATAGATTTAAATTTAAGTAATTAATTATATAGTATAATTAAAGATAAAGAAAAAGTTGATTTTATAATAAAAGTATATAATAATATAATTTATAGGTTTAGTATTATCAATTACATTAATAAAGCTATTAACTTTATTATTATTTAAATTAATTAAGTTAACTAAATAAATTTATTATAAAGTTAATTAAATTAAAAGATATAAAAGATATTAAATATAAAGAAAGTAAAAAAATATATTATTAAATATTAAAAGAAATAAAAATAAAGGAAAATATATTATGAATTATTTATTAATATATTATTAAATAGGTTTAATTAAACTAAATGAAAGCTATTATTTAAGTTTAATAAAAAGGATAATTTAATTACTTAATAAATAAATTTAAATGTAGTTAAATAAATATTAATTAATTATATTTAACTACATTTAATAGTAAAAGTTAATTATATAATTAAAATTATAGAAATTTATTATAACCCGACTATTATAAAAGCATAACATAGTATATACCTGAAGGAACCTTAGATAAACAAACTAATTAATATAGGATTATTTAGGTTACTATAAACTATAAAATAATCCTAGTAAACTAATAAAAAGACTTGTTATAAATTATAAAGAAAATAAATATAATTTAAGGTAATTATAATTATTCCTTTTATATATATATAACTAGCTTATTATTCAATTAATATATTTATTTCAATAATTATTAATTCATTTTATTTATTAAAAGTACTTATTTATAAAGTTCTAACTATATTACTTTATTTAATATTTAGCTTTAACCTCTCTATTAATATCAACCTGTAGTCCTTAGTTTATCCTTTGAAAATTAATATAGATTGTTCTATATTAATAGCTTTTCCTTAAAAGGTTATTAAGAGTTTTAAATAGTATTGTAAATATATCTACTATAATATTATCTTTTAATAATCTTAATAGTTTACCTTTTATTTTACCTTTTTATTAAAAGTAAAATAATAATATAAATAATAATATAAATAAAAGTAAAGATAAAAATAAAGTTAATAAAATAAAATAACTTCATAGTTATTAAAAGGAAGCCTTTTAAGCCTTTGAATAAAAGTATTATAATACTTTAATTATTTTTTATTAATTATATAACTACTTTATTTACTTTGTAATTAACTTTAATATAAAGATTAATAAAGTCTTTTTAAGTATTAAATAATTTAAAGGTAATGCTTAAAAGTAATTTGAATTTATTTGAAGGGGTTTCTTTAATAATAAAAGTAATATAAATAAATAAATATAGTTTATATTTATTAGCTATAATTAATTTAAAAAAGAATTAAAAATTATGTTTAATAATATAAATAAAGCATATACTATAAAAAATAAATTTATAAATTTTATTTAAAAAGGAAAATATTTTAACTATAGTATATACTTCAAAAATTATACTTTTAAAGTCAAATAAAAATATTTTACTTTTATTAAATGCTGTTATAATAAATTTAAACTAAAAGTTAAAAGAAAGGTTTATAAATTGTTTTAAAATAAAAGTATTATTAAATTTATGAAAGTATATCTATATATAAATAATTTATATTATAAACTTTATTTAAATATAAAGAAAGAAGAATAGTAATACAAATAAATTTATAAGTATTAAAAATATATAAATTAAAGTAAAAGATAATAGAAATATATTATTGATTCTAATAATAAAAGATTTAATTAAGTAAATTCAAATAGTATATAAAATGGAAAGGTAAAGGTTATTTATTATAATTGTAATAAATTAAAATACTTTTTAAATGACTATAAAGCTCTATAAAAGCTAAAGGTTAATAAATTTTACAAGTTTTAATTAAAACTTTAATAAAAAGGTAATATAGTTTTAAATACTATTAATTGTATATTATTTAGTTAAATTATATATTATAATAATAGCTGCTTTATTTATTAATTTAATAAAGATAAAAGTAAACAATATTTAAACTAATTTAAAAAACTATGTATAAAAGTTAAAAGGGATATTAATTAAAGTTTAAATCTTTAGCTTTTAAAGATATTATTAAAGAAAATAAAGTAAATAAATATTTAAATAATTTAAATAATTTAATAAAATAAAACCTATAGTTTAATTATATATAGTTAAATAATAATAAAGGTATTTTAAAGAAAGAAATAGTTATTATAATTAATTATTAATACTTTAATTTAATAATTATAGGTAATAAAAGATAAATCAATAATAGTAACGTTAAGAATAAAAATAAAAGTAATCTTTTATACTATAAATTATTACTATATAGTATCAAAACTTTAAAATTATTATTATTAAATTTAATATTAAAAGCTTAAAGGAATACTATTAGCTAAAAAGACTTAAAGGATATAAAGCTAAAAGATATTATATATACTACTAAAAGAAATAAATAAAAAAGTATTTCTATTATAATATAAGGTTTAAATATAATTAATAATACTGTTTAAAGTATAATAGCTTGAAATATATTATATATAAATAAGATAAATAATAAAACTACTATTTATAATAGATTAATAATATATTATGTTTCTTGTTAAATTATATATATTAATTAAAAAAATAAATATATTATTTATTTATAGGAAAAACTTTAAAAGTAGTAAATATAAAAGTAAATAAAGTATAAATTTACATTAAAAGATAAAGAAATTAAGTAAATTATAAAAGAGCTATATTAAAGTTATTTTAATTTTACTATTTATAAAAAGCCTATTTATTATAAAAGAAGGTAATATCTACTTTAAAGAACTTCAATTAACAATAAAATCTATATAAAAAAAAGAATTAATATTATTTATAAAAGGCTATAAAGTAATAATTAATAAATTATATCGTTTGAAACATTAAGTAATAAAAATAATGATGAAAACTTTTTATATTTTAAATTAAAAATAATACTTAAAGAATATTAGTTATATATATTAATAAATAGTAAGGTTATAGGCAATTCCATTATACTTATAATTATAAATTACTTATAATTACTTTAAAAAAACAAAATTAAATTATATTAATTTTGTAAATAAGGAAAAGGCTTTATATATCATAATAAATGAATTAAATCAAAGATTAATTATTTTAAAATTAAGATTATTGAATATAGGAGGATAGCCTTTTATAATATAATAAATATTAATAAATATGATATTATTTTAAATTAAAATATAATAGCCTTAGTATTTATTAAAGGAAAAGCTAGTTTTATTTATATAATAGTAAAGTTCTTTTTAATAATAAAGACTATTAAAAAGGCTTTAATTATAAACTATAAATTTTGTATAAAGCTTTTAAATATATAAAAAAGAAGAATTAAAAAGGTTACTTTTAACTTAATTATAAAAGTAATTTATTTTAATGTAAAACTTAACGTAAAGGAAAAGCTAAACAAATTTAAAAAGTTAAATGCTTTTTATAAACAGTATTTAACAATATTCATAAAATATTTAAAATAAAAAGGTTCAAAATGATATAATTATTAGAATAGCTATAAAGCATGTTTTAAAAATATTAAAGGTATAATAATTTATTAAAGGAAATATTTAATATAAAACTATTAAAATATAATAAATAGGATTATATAATTAAATTGAAAGATAATATAAATATTACCTTTTATAAGATTTATAATTTGAATAAAAAAAAGCTTAAAAGTTTATATAAATATTTAAATAATATATTAATTAAAAGGTATATTTAACTTTTTTTATTAAAAGTAAACTATTTTTTTATATTTATATTAAAAGTAAAAGTAAATTATAATTAATTATAAACTATTAATAGTTTAATAAAGCTATTATTAAAGATAAAACCTTATTACTATTTATTATAAAATTATAAAATAAACTATATAAAAAAAAGTAATTTATCGTATTAAACCTTAAAGGTATTTATAATTTTATTTAAATGAAAGAAAATTATAAATAAATAATTATATTTTAAATTAAATATAGTTTATTTCAATATTTAACTATACCTTTTAGCTTTCAAAATAGCTTTACTATATTTTAAAAGATAATTAATAATATGTTTAAGATATACTTTAATATTTGTACACTTATTTCTTTAAATAATATCTTAATCTTTTTAAATACTTTTAAAGAATATAAAATATACATTTATAAACTATTATGAATATTATAAAATAGTCAACTATTTGTAATATTAAACAAATATAAATTCTATATATAAAAAGTTACTTTTTTAAAGTATATTATTACCTTAAAAAGAATTTATATAAACTTATTAAAAGTTTAAGCAGTAAAAGATTAATTTATATTGATAATAATTAAAAACACTTAAAGCTTTTTAGAATTTATTAATTATTATTAATAATTTATTAACAATTCTAAATAACTATTATATAAACCGTTTATAAATTTATTGAAAGAAATTAAAAGCTTTTATAAATATTAAATATATAGGATATATTTAATATATTTAAATAGTTTATTTGAAAAAAAACTATATTTATTGTATTTAATTTAAAGTATTATATAGTATAAAGTTAAACTATTTAATATATAATAAAGGATTCTTAATTATTATGTTTGCGTTTAAAGAATAGTAATCTTATTTAGTTAAAAGAATATATAAAATTAAAGTATATATTAATTATAAAAGTATTATATATTTTATAGCAGTTTAATAACTTTTAAGAAAATATATTTATTATAAAAAATGGTTTTGAAAACTTAATTATATATTGATTTATTAAAAAAGATTTAAAAATAAACTAATAAATATATTTAATAAATAAATTAATTATAATTAAAGAAAGACTAAATATATTAAATAAATTTTAAAGTAAACCTTTAATGAATATTATTAATAAAGAGTGCTTTGAACTATATATAAAGTGTTTAATACTAATACTATATTTTAATATAGTAAAACGTAATATATTATTTAAAATAATAATATATTTTTAAAAGATATAAAGTTTAATAAAAAAGGAATTTAATAATAAAATAAAAGCTTCTAAATTTTAAATAAACTTTAAAAGACTATAGTTATAAAGGTTTATGAATATTTAATATATAGATATAAAGGCATTAGCAAAACCTATAAGAAAATATAAAGGTACTTTAAGTTTTAAAGGCTTAAAACTTAATATAAAATATTGTCTTTTACTATTTGATTTATAAAGTAATTAAACCTTTAAAATATAAATTATATAGTAAACTTTAACTTGTACTAGTATTAAAACAATTATAAAAGTTAATTTTATTAAATTTTATTATTAAATCATTATTATTTATTAAATTCAAAATAAAAAGCTATTAATTATATAAATATCTTATAATAGTAATATTTTAAAATCTACTGGATTTAACTTTATATATATTAACTATAAATTTATATCAAATATATATAAGCACTAAAAAAAGCTTATATATTAATAAAGTATAAATTAAAGTTAAATATATAAAGTAGTTATATAAAGAAATGCAGGTATACTTTTACTTTATATAATAAAAAAAAGAAAAGTATATTAATAAATATATATTAAAGTAATTGATTTTTAAAAAGGGATATATAGTTTATTTATATTATTATATATTAAGAACAAAAACTATAAGTATTCAAATAATATAATTAAACACTAAATTAAAATTTAAGAAAATTATACTTTATTCAATCAAAAAGGCTATTTTAAAAGTTACTTATAAACTTATACTATTATATAATATTTAAATTTATTTAATATTCTATATTTTACTATTTTAAAAAGTATTATAAAATAAATTAAAAAATGCATTAATTATCTTAATAGCCTTAAAAGACTATATATTAATAGCAGCCTTTACTTTATAATACTTTACTTTATTTAACTTATATAAAGACTTAAGATTATAATAAACTATTTTATAACTATAGGATATTATAGATTAATGCTATTATTCTAAATGCATTAACTTTATAAAGGCTTTATTTACTTTTATTAAGTATAAAATAAATAAACCTTAATCTTTTCTTCATTTTACTTGATTTTTTATTTCTTTAAAATTATATATTATACTATATTATAAATTAAAAAAAGAAAACGTAATAAACTTAATAAAAACATACACCTATAGAAAGTATAATACTAGAACAATTATATAAATAACCTTATGATATATATTTACTATAATATAAATTATTTATAATTATTTAATAAGAAAGGATTTAATTATAATACAATAGATAAAGTATAATACAATTACAAAGACCTTTAACAAATAAAAAGAATCTAGGCATTATTTAATTTTATAGAAATAAGGTTTTATTACGCGATTTAATATTTTATTAATAGAAAAAATAAAAAATAAAATAAAGGCACTATATCTATAAACTGTAAGGTATAGCGGTATTTATAGAGGAATTAATAGGTTTTAGGGATAGAATTAATGGGAGGAGGTTATTGTATTATAGCCTGACTATTATAAGAATAGAATATAGTATATACATGGAGGAACCTTAGATAAATGAATTAATTAGTATTAGATTATTTAAGTTACTGCAGATTATAAAGTAATTCTAGTAAATTAATAGAAATATGTATTATAGATTATAAGGAAAGTAATTAAAATTGAAAGTAATCTATAACTATTCCCTTTTTAAATATATAACTAGCTTGTTATTTATTTAGTATAGTTATTTAAATAGTTATTAATTAATGGCATTTACTAAAGCTGCTTGTTTTATAGAATTATAACTATATTACCCTACTTAATATTTATCCCTAACCTCTCTGTTAATATAAACCTATAAACCTTAGTTTATCCTTTAGGAATTAATGTAGATTATTATAAAATTGCTATTATATAATATATAGTAAATATAAAAGCAGTAAAATTAAAATAAAAGGGAAAGGAGTAAAGAGGAAAGGGAAGGATATACTTTTATATATATTATATAATATTTTTTAGTTTATATTCTTTTAGTCTTTATAATTTATAATATTATTTTAAAGCTTTAAAACTTTATAGTTATACTTTAATTTTTAAAGATATTATAACTTTATAGTTATTCTATTTTATAAAATAAGGTTATAATTAAAAATATATTATATATTATGTTTTATAAAGATATTTAATATATTATATTTATTTTTTAACTTAATTCTTATTTTTTATAAAATCCTTTTAAAGAAATTAAAATTATATTAAAGTATTACTTTATATTATTTAATTACTATAATAAGTTTATTAAGTCTTATATTAAAGTTAATTAAAGAGTCATTAAAATAATTATATCGTTTAATAAAAAACAGTTGTAATATTATAATACTTTTATATCAAAGCTTAAAAGGCTATATTCTTAGTAATTATTTTAAATCCTTAAAACGCTAATTATTTCTAAAGTTTAATATAACATTTAAAGTAAATAAAGTATAATTGTTTAAGTGTATAATAATTGTTCTTTAAGGTTTAATATTTTTTATGATTAAGTATTAATAGTATTAGTTTTATTTTATATAATTACTTTTTATATATTACAAGCCTTTTTCTATATAAATATTAAAGCTTTTTATTTTATTAAGTTTAATCTTATTTTTACTTTTATTTCTATTATTATTTCTATTATTATATTACTTTTAATAAATAAATAAATAAATAAATAAATAAATAAATAAATAAATAAATAAATAAATAAATAAATAAATAAATAAA
>JAOALB010000251.1:0-50793 GCA_025331125.1 Mycogone perniciosa
GTGATCATGTTCTTATTGGCCCGTCGTTCCGATATTCTTCCGGACCCGGGCCTTGGCCTGGTCGGGTCGTGACACTTGTTTAATTTATCTTTAAATATATATAATTAGACTTTAATTTTATAATAAAGTATAATATAACTATATAAAGTATAAAGAAAATAGAAACAAAGTTTAATTTAATTGAAATATATACTATAATAGCTTTACTATATATATATATAGTTAATATAAAGGAAAAGGTAAAGTATATATATTATAAGTATTTATATAGTTTAATATATAATTTATATAATATATATATTAATTGATATTTACTTTATAAATAAATAAAGGCTTTTTGATTATAAATATATATTAATATTTTATTATAAAAGTAAAAAGGATATAAATCTTATAGCTATTATTAATTTATAATAATAAAAAGTTATATAATAAAGGTTTTTAAATAAATAAATAAATTTTAATAATTAAAATAAATATATTAATAATATATAATAAATAGTATACTGTCCCCTTCCTTCCTTCCTTCCTTTCTTTCCTCTTTACCTGCACTTTATATATTAATTAATTACTTTTTAACTTTATTCTTCACTTTATTTTCATTATTAATATTAATTTAGCCATTATAAATATTATATTTTTAATATATTCCTTTTATAATACCCTTTTATTAATTAATAATAAAGTTATAAACACAATATCTTTTTTATTAAATATAGTTATAGTTACCTTTTAAAGGTAGTTTATTATAATATTAATTGTTTTTAAGTAGCTATATTTACTATAACTTTTATATTAACTTTTACTTTAACTTTTAAACTAGTATATTAAAAGGCAATTAGTACTTTAAATACATATATATATATATATAAAGCAATAATAACCTATTAAGTTAAATAAACTTACAACCTATTATTTATTAATATTTATTACTATTAAAGAGCTTGTATTTATATAGTAAATATAAGTTAATATATATACTATATAAGTAATATATAAAACTATATAGGCGCTTATAATATATATATCTTACCTTTTCCTTTTATATTTAAACTTTGAAAATTACCTTTTATAATAAATAATATAAAAGATATTACGTTTATATAGTTACATTTAATATTTTAATAAATTAAATAAATTACTGTTTTAAATAGCTATATAATTATTATAAAGATTGAAAATCAACTTAATTTTAATGTCTTTAATTATAATAATACAAAAACTTTTATTTTAACATTATTTATTTTAATTAAAGTAAATAAAATTATATTAAAGGAATTTAAAAAAAAACTTTTTTAATAAGTATTTGTATTTATTATAATAATTTACTTTAAAAGTATTAATTTACTATTATTATATATATTAAAGAAAATAAAGTAATAGTTTTAAAATAAATATAATAAGTATTGGGTTAGGTAGGCTAAAGACCTACCATTTATCAGCGCTTATTAGTGCTAAGGAGCTTTTATCTGCTTATATAGCAAATACCAGCTAATATATATATCGCGTAAGCGATATATTAAACTATAAAGGCGCTTACAATGCATATATTCTACGTTTTCCTTTATATTAGCTATATATATATATAGCGAGGCTATTATAGTATATTTATTACTAGAATTAAGCTTTATTCCTATTTCTCTTTATACTTTATATAGCTGTACCGCGCTTTGCGATAGTTATAAGCCTAGGTAGTAACTATTAAAGTTATTAGAAACTTCCCTTAATATTATATCTTTACCTTTACTTTTTCCCTTTGCCTTTAAACTTTTAAAGCCACTTTTTATAATAAATAATATAAAAGATATTACTTTTATAAAGCTAGATTTAATAGTTTAGTAAATTAAATAGATTACTGTTTTAAATAATTATATAACTATTATAAAGATCTAGAATAAAGTTAATCTTAATTTCTTTAATTAAAATAATAACTATTTCTTTATTTTAAAGCTATTTACTTTAATTAAAGTAAAAGAAACTGCTTTAAAAGTATTTAAAAAAGAAGTTATTTTAATAGATATCTCTATTTATTATAATAGTCTACTTTATAAACACTAATATATTATTACTTTATATATTAAAAAAAAAGGTTAAAGCAGTAATCTTTAAATAAATATAAAAGATAGTTAATATTAGTATTTATACTTTAATCTTCATAGACTTTAAAGCTGCAATTTAAGCTATAGTTTAGCCTTTACTGGTATTAAAACAGCTAATAAAAATAATAAAACTTAAATATTAAATTTACTATTTATTAAATTATAAAAAGGTTAAAGAATAATTAACTTTTTGCAAGGATATAATATATAAAAAAGTGTAGATTTTATATAAATGCGTTTTATATAATATAAATTATAGGAACCTAAAGCTAGAAGTATAGTATATAAACTAAGCGCGTGTTTATATAAATGCAGTAAAGTATAAGCTCTTTAAGGTTATAGGAATAGCTGCTTAAAGGGCTTTTTTAAAAGTTATTAAAATATACTATACCTTAAACTTTACTTTATATTACCTATGCTATATAGATAGTTAAATTAAAAGCAGTAAAACTATTAAGATTTTCCCCTTTAATTAATTTAGTTAACTTTTTTAAATAATACATAAAATATAAAGAATTATATTTATAGACTTTATATAATATTTAATAACTATTTAAATAAAGCTATAGCAAATAATACTATATATTTAAAAGCTTTTACTAGGAAGGAATACCTATATAGACAGGAAAGGTATAATTAGCCTTTAAAGGACTATAATATACTAGTTACTGCACTTAAAAGAAAACTTAATAAAAAAGGGAAATATATCTTTAACCTGCAATAAACTGCAGAACTTTATATTTGCCTTTAAAAAGATAAATAGTATATGCTTTGCAATAAATTTAGTAAAAAGGGTATTAACTTTATAGCCTTAGCTTAAAAAGGTATAGCTTTAACTATTATAGCTGCCTTAATTTCCCTAAACCTAATTAATAAAGAAAATGTAAGCTTTATAGTATATATAATAAATATATTAATATATATTAATATATAGAATATATTTTATTACTTTTCTTAAAGCACTCTCTTTAATACCTATAATACTATTTATTTAATAAATAGCAGGAATTACTTGATTCCCAGCTCTTTTACTTTAAGTATAGAAAATAACTATATTAAAGTAAAAGGAGTTAAGTATTTTATAGCTGGAAAAAGATACCGCCTATTAAAGGATACTTTATATAATTTATACTAAAAGGTAGCGCGCTTAGTAAAGCTTATAAATATAGCTGTAGTTGAAAGATTTTATATTAATATTATATCTTTATTAAAGCTTTAAAAAGCAGGAATATAGCTTATAAAGTGCAATAATACACTTTATACTAATGCAGTAAATTCAAATACATTATAGGGAAAGTAAAGTATAAATATAATCTTTTATTTCTTTAATATAAACCCCTATTACTCTATATTACCTTTATCCTTAAATATACTATTTTAAGCAGTATAATTACTTTATTCCTTTTTCCCTATATAAACTACTATATTTATATAATATTAAAAAAAAGGAGAAGACTAATATATAACCTATTAACACTATATAATAACTTAAAGCAGCTTTAGCACCTATAATTGAAACATTTAGGCCTAAAAGCGCTTAAAGTATCAATAAAGAATATAAGGAATATATATATTAAAGGAACTATATAAATAAAATATAAAACCTATACTTTTATATATATAAAATAGGTTATCTTTTATAAAACAGTTAAAAGATAAGTATTAAAACTATTCTTTTAAGTGCACTAAAATCTTTAAAACTATCCTTACAGTTATAATAGGGATAACTAGCTTTTAGTATTTAATAAAGAATATACTTTATAGTTATATAAGCGCCCTTTATTTAATAAAGAATAAAATACTATTTTTAATACTCTTTTTAATATTATAAGTATAGTAAAAACGCAATATAATATTTTAATATATTTTTTAAGTAAAATAATAAAAAAGCTATAATTATAGTTAAAGGCTTAATATATTTCTAGATCTAGGTAAATATAAAAGGAATTATCTTAAAGCTTGCCTTTTCCTATATATATAAGCTAAATAGTGCTTTAAAGCGCGCAGGTTAAGAAATTATACATAAATTAATAAAGATATTTAAAGCTATAAGCCTTTTAATTAATTTATAGCCTAAAAGTATAAAAACTGCAGTATATATTATTAATATAAATCCTATATATAGCCTTAATATAATATTACCTATTAGAAAATTCAAGTAATAGTTTTGCGATTTTGCGCCCCTTTTAATAAAGGAGCTGTCTGCAGACTTATAGCTAAATTAAAGTAGACTCTATTTATATAGCCACTGCGCCTATATATTTAATAAAGACTGTAAAGCTAGCTAGAATAAAAGAGAATTTAAAATAAAGCCTAAAGGCCTAATTAAATATTTTATTAAATATACTGCAAATAATATATACTGCATTTAATTACCCTGTTTAGTAAAGGTAATTATTATAAAAATATATCGTTTAATAAAACTAGCTTTTTTAATAGTAAAAAAGAAAGTATAAATAAACTGTTTATAGTTAAATTAAATAAACTATTTAATAAAGTTAAAAAAGATAAGCTGGAATTTAAACTCTTTTTAATATATACTCCTGCAGTAAAGAATACCTTTATAAATAATATAAAAGAAAAGAGTATACCTTTAAAAGTAGGAATTATATAAAGTATTAAAATTAGTTTATTAAATGCTTTAAGTAAACTATTAGTGTACCTAGAAAAACCTTTTAGTCTTTAAATATTAAAGGCTACTTTAAAATAGTTAATCTTTATAAATAAAACCAGTGCGCTAATAGGAACCTTAAATAATGCTTTTAAAAGCAATTTACCCTTTTTTAAGAAAAAGAGCTAATAGAAAAACAGCTTTATATATTAAAAGTATACTATTTAATAAAAAAGGATAAACTGCTATAGCTAAAGGCAGACTAATATATAAAAAACTCGCTAACTTTTATATTAAAAAAGTTAATTTGAAAGGGAAAGTTAGTTAATAATTCTTTAAATAATAAAGTAATAGTTAATATTTATAAAAGTATAAGACTTTAAAGGAAATAACCTGTAAAAAAGGTTAATAAATATCTTTTAATATATAAAACTAAAACGCATACTTTAAATACTACTTTAAAAAATAATAAGCTTAATATATACTAAATAATTATAGGACTTTTTAATTTAATGCTATATTAACTGCTGCTTAATTAACAGAAACTAATAAATAGTAAATTAAAAAGTATAATAATAGTATTTATTATTTTTAATATAATAATAAATTAAAAAGCTTCCTTTTAAAAAAGTATTACTTTTAATAAATAAACTATTTATTAAAAGGATTTAGCGAAACTACTAAAAAATTAAAAAGAGTTTATAAAATATTTACTTAAAGCTAAGTTTAAATAAGCTATATATAATAAAATTAACTCTTTATATATAAAAAGAACCTAGTAAAATATATTATACTTAAAGGTAAAAATAAAGCTATTACTTATATATTAAGTTTTTATATATAAGTTTAATTAAAATAGAAATTTAAAATGCTATAAAGTTTAATTTATAGTTTAAAGGGATTTATAAAAATACTTTATAATAAAAAGTATATATATAGCTATATTAATAGTATATTCTTTTATATATTTATTGCTTTAATTATAATATTTAACTTGAAATTAAAATAGTATAATATTAAAAATACCTTTTTTAATGCTTTAAAGGATAAAAATTTAAAACTACTTATATATAAGCTTTTTAAAGGTTTTAAGCTATTAAATATCTATTTAAAGCTTATTAAAGCCTTATATAGGCTAAAAGATTTACTAAAACTATAATTTAATAAATTATCTTTAACTTTAAAGAAATAAAAGCTAATCTTAAACTTTAAAAAGCTTTATCTCTTTTATAACTAAACTTAAAGGATTTTTATTATATTTTATATAAGTAATATTTTAATTATATATTATTATAATAATAAAGCTTTTTATATTAAACTATTAAATGCTTTTAAAGTAAAGTATAAGGTTTATAGTAAAGGGGATATATAGTAGTTTTTAAGTATTAAGATTACTTAAAATTATAAAAAGTATAAAATATACTTTTTTTATAAAACTTATTTTAAAAAGGTTATAAAATAATTTAAGTTTAATAATAAAATATAGCTTTTTATAGTTTTAATATTAATTATAAAGTTTAAAAAAATTATAATATAAGCTATAAAAGTAATTATTAAAATATATTAGGAAACAGTAAGATTTATATTTTATTTAGCTATTATAATAAAGTTAAATAGAGTATATAGCGCTTTAGCTTTATTATAGTTTTTAATTAACTTTAATAAAAAATACTTTAAAGCAGTTAATTAATTAATTTACTATTTATATATATAATATTTTTTAACTCTTTAATATAAAAGGTAAAGTAAAATATAAATTTTAACTACTTTAAGTAATACTTCTTTTATTAATAATATAAATATTTAAAGATTATTTTAAAAGTATTTTATTATACTTTTTTTAAGCTTTATTTTATAAAATATTATATATTAAAGTGTAATTAATATATTTATAATTAAAGTAGAGTTATTTACTTTTATTTAAATAGTAAAAAAGGCAATAAATTTATATTACTTTTTTTAAAAAATAAAATTTAACTTTAATATTAATTAAAATATTAACTATAATAATTAATTAACTATATATTTTATAATTAAAAAAGTATATAAATTAATATTTACTTACATTATATTAATATATAAAATATATAACTTTAATAAAAATATTAAAAAGGATTATTTTTAATTTTTCATCTTTTTATTAACTTTATATTTATTAATAAATTTATTAAAGCCTTTCTTTAATAGCGCTTTAAATACTTTAAAGCACTATTAACTTTAATAAATATATAATTATTAAAATAAAATATATAAAAGTATAAAAAATTATTTAATTTTAGCTTAAAAGCTATTTACTATTAAAAGTATACTTTATTACTATAATAATTAATTACTTAAAGCTTTTTACTTTTTATATATTTATATATAAAAGGTATTATTGTTATAGCTATTTAAAGTAACTGCCTCTTTAATATAAATTAAATCTTCTTTTTAAGAAATTAAATTAAAGGTATAATGCCTTTTTATATTAAATTACTATTTAATTATATTAATTTATAAATATATAACAGAAAAGTAATATATTTATTTAACTATTATTTTTACTTATAGCCTTAAAAAGCTCATATATAATTAATATAAATATTAAATAACTGTAAAGTATATAATTAATTAAAATAATATAATAAAAGTAAAAGAAAAATATATTAAAAATATATTAATAGTTATTATTAAAATAAATAATATACTATTAAAAGTAGGCAATAGTAATATATTAAAAAGAATCTCTTTTATTAATAATTATTAACTTTAAATAACCTTTATAAAAAAGGGATAATAGTATAGTAGTAAAAGTAATAGTAAGAGTAAAGGTAAAAGTAAAAACTGCTATAAAAGTAGCTATAGTAAAAGTAATAATTAAAGCAGTAATAGTAATAATAAAGGTAAAGGCTAAAGTAAAAGTAGGAGTAGTAATAAAAGCTATAGGAGTAAAAGGAGGAGCTAATAAAGATACTGCAGCGTGCAGTTTTATAAAGGCTTTTTTACAATTCCTAATAAGCTTTAACTTTAAACAAGAGAGAGGCTAAGTAACTAAACTAGCTGGTGCAGTAATAGAAACCAGATTAATTAAAGTAGGAGCTAGTATAAAAGCAGCAGCTAATATAAAAGCAGCAGTAGGCGTAGCTGCTTAAAGATAATTAATACTATAATAAACTACCTTTACAGAGCAATTATAACTATATTTAATTAAAGAGGTATTTTTATTTTACAATTTTATTATTAATTAATAAAAATATATTATAAAAGGAATATATAAAAAGTATAATATTTACTAAAGCTATATTAATACTATTAATACTATTATTATTAATAATAATAATAATATTAATAATTAAAAAAGAAAAGTAAAAAATAAAGCTAAAGGATAGTTAATATATTTATTTTAATAGTTTAAAATTTATTTATTTATTTAAAAAGCTTTATTATCTAATTTCCTATTATTATAAATTAATAATAACTATAATATTTATATCCCTTTTACTTTTAATAATAAAATATTAATATATATTTATAATAAAAGACTTTTTAATTAAATAAAAGAGGCTTTAAAAGCATAGTTAAATAGTTATAATACTATAAATAAATTAGGATAATAGTTAATAAAGTATTAAGAATAAATTTATTAACTAGGGGGTATATTAGATTAAATAGGCTAAAGACCTACTATTTATTAGCGCTTATTAGCGCTAAAGAGCTTTTATTTATTTATATAGCAGATATTAGCTAATATATATATCGCGTAAGCGATATATTAGACTATAAAGGCGCTTATAATGCATATATTCTATATTTTCCTTTATATTGGCTATATAGATATATAGCGAGGCTATTACAGTATATTTATTACTAGAATCAAGCTTTATTCCTATTTCTCTCTATACTTTATATAGCTATACCGCGCTCCGCGACAATAAGCAATTAATATTAATAGTTATATTTTAATTTTTATAAACTTTTAAACTATAATTTTAACTATAACTTTAAGTTTTATTATTATATAAACAATTTATACAAATAATAAAAGATTAAATATTAAATTTATTACTTATTAAATTATAAGAAATGTTAAAAAATAATTAACCTTTAATAAAAATATAATATATAAAAGAATATAGACTTTTTATTAATATATTATATATAATATAAAGGATAAAGGCTTAAAGTTAAAAGTATAATATATAAATGAAATATATATTTATATAAATATTATTAAATTAGGTAAATTCAAAACCTATTATTTATTAATATTAAAAAGCTTTATTTATTTATATAGTAAATATGACTTAAGAAATATATTATTTAAATAATATATTAAATTCTATAAATATAATATATATATATTATATTAATTATATATATATATAATAAAGCTATTATAGTATATTTTATAATAAAATTAAACTTTATTATGTAATTGCTTATATTTTATATATTATAACCCAGCCCTTTTATAGCTATATAAAGGGTCTAGGACAATATATACCCTAAAAGAATTATAAAACAACTAACTAATTAGGAAGGATTACTTGGATTACTATAAGCTATAAATTAATTTAATTATAAAGTAGAAATTAAAGTAATTTAACGCAACTATAATTTATATATAATTTAACTATATTTATTATATATCTCCTTTATATATAAAACTAAATAAATTATAAGTATTTAATATAGTTATTTAGATAGTTATTAATAATTACATTTACTAAAAGTATTTATTTTATAGAATTATAATTATATTACCTTATTTAATATTTATCTTTAACCTTTTTATTTATATAAACCTATAAACTTTAATACATCCTTTAAAAATTAACTTAAATTATTATATATTAATAATACTTGTTTAAAAGGCTATTAACATTCTTAAATACTATTATAAATATATCTGCTATAATATCCTCTTTTAAGAATCTCAATACTTTACCTTTATTTTATATTTTTATTGAAGGTAAAATGATAATAAAAGTAAAAATAATAATAAAATTAATAAAATAAAATAACTGTATATTTATATAAGAGAAAGCCTTTTAATACATAAAAGTTAATTATATAAAATAAAAACAATACTATTAATATTCAATTACTAAAAGTATTAAATTTTAATAAATAGTTTATTAATAATAGATAACTTATTAATAATAGATAACTTATTAATAATAGATAACTTATTACTAATAGATAATTATTATAAATTTATAAGATTAAGCTTTATTTACTTTAAAGTTTATATTTAACTTTAAAAGGAATTAACTTTTCAAGAATTTAAAAGAGTTCTATAAAAGATAGCCCTTTAAGCCTTTTAATAAAAGTATTATAATACGTTAACTATTTTTTACTTAATTATATAACTATTTTATTTAGTTTTTAATTCATTTTAATATAAAGATTAATAAAGCTTTTTTAACTATTAAATAATTTAAAGGGAATACATTGAAGTAGTTTAAATTCATTTAAAGAGATTTCTTTAATAATCAGGCTAATATTAATAAATATATATAAACTATCTTTATTAATTATAATTCATTTAAAAAAGAATTAAGAATATTTTTAATAATAGTAATAAAAACTATATTGCAGAAAATAAATTTATAAATTTAATTTAAAAAGGAAAATACTTTAACTATATTATATATTTTAAAAACTATACTTTAAAAGTTAAATATAAAAACTTTATCTTAATTAAATATTTTTATAATAAATTTAAATTAAAAGTAAAAAAGGTTTTTTAAATTCTTTTATAATAAAAGTATTTTTAAATATTTTAGAAAATATACAAGTATAAATAATTTACTTTATAAACTTTATGTAAATATAAAAGAATATAAGAATAGTTTAAATAAATTTATAAATATTAAGAATATATAAATAAAATAAAAAGTAATAAAAATATATTGTTAATTATAATAATAAAGAACTTTATTAAATAAATATAAATATTATTTAAATAGGAAAAGTAAAGGTTATTTATTATAATTATAATAAATTAAAATACTTTTTAAAAAATTATAATACTTTATAAAGGCTAAGAATTAATAAGCTTTAAAAGCCTATATTAAAAGTTAAATAAAAGGTTAATATAGTTTTAAAAACTATTAATTATATATTATTTAACTAAACTATATATTATAATAATAATAGCTTTATTTAAAGATTTAATAAAAACAAACGTAAATAATATTTAAAATAACTTAAAAAGATATTTGTGATAAATTAAAAGGGATATTAATTAAAACCTAAATCTTTAACTTTTAAAAGTATTTTTAAAAAAAGAAAGTAAATAAATATTTATTATATTTAAATAATTTAATAGAATAAAGTTTAAACTTTAATTATATAAAGTTAAATAAAAGTAATAATATTTTAAATAAATAAATAATTACTATAGTAAATTATTAATATTCAAATTAAATTACTATAAATAATAAAAGATATATTAATAGTAATAACTTTAATAATAGACATAAGAATAACCTTTGATAATATAAATTATTATTATATAATATTATATTTTTAAAATTAAAAAGTATATTATTTATAAATAGTAACTTTCAAAGTAAAATAAATAAAGATTATTTTAATTTAATTAAAAGAGTTATTGTAAATATATAATAAAATAAAATAAATTTATATTTATATAAATAGCTTTATATATAAAATAAAGTTAATAATAAAATAGCTATTAAAGGTATTTTAATTATTTTAATTATATAAGTAAAACATATATATTTTTATATATAAAAAGACTATATTATAAGTAACTTTATTTATAAAGAATAGTATATTATATTTTAAATTATTTATATTATATATAAATATATAATATACTTTTAAAAGAAAATAAAGTATAATATATTTTTAATTAAAGTTTTATTTTACTTTATAAAATAAATATAAAATTATAATACCTTTAAAGAATAAATTATAATTATATAGTATTAAAACTTTAAAATTATTATTATTAAATTATAAATATTATTAAGAGGATAGGTATGTTATTTATTTATAAAAAAGGCTTTAAAAATACTAAATATATAAATATATAAAATATAGACTTACTTTAAAAGATAAAGAGATTAATTAAATTATAAAAGAATTATATTAAAACTAGTTTAATTTTATTATTTATAAAAAAACTGTTTATAATAAAAGAAAATAGTATTTAGTTGAAAGAAATTTAATTATTTATAGAATCTATATAGAAAAAGAATTTAAATATAGTTAATATTTGTTAACAAGGAGGGCTAAAAAGTAAGGATTTTAGTGTATTTGGGTAACCTTCCTATTCTGGCTAGACCCGGAATTAGGCCCGACGCTAGGACCGAGTTCCGGAGGAACTTCGGTGTAAGTCAGGAAATTTCTGTTATTTTCAACGATAACAATTGAGCTAGGACCAGCTATCCCGCCTACCCTAGACTCAATACAATGGCCACAATGGCTATTGTGAAAAATCTGACTAAAATGGTTTCCTGTTTGTATGGCTATGAGTCGATTTGGCCGATTTCCTATACAAATGAATTTTGCGGAAAATAGGAATAGAGCCACGAACCCAACTCTGCCGCTATATTCCTATTATCTAGTCGGAGGACTATTATAGAAGACAAAGTATTATTTTACAATCACTTCTACAATCCAGCCGCACACACACTAGATATTCTATAGCTTTTCAGCTATTAGATTAGTTATAATTTAATTGTTTATCTATTGTTGACCTAATTAGACTCTCAGTCGTTTCCTTATTACTGCATTGTATACAGCTTCCTAGAAGCTGCACATAAATAAGGTTCAGTATAACCTTATTATTTCAAAAATATTATTTATAAAAAGGCTATAAAGTAATAATAAATAAATTATATCTTTTAAAATATTTAATAATAAAAGTAATAATAAAGGTTTGTTATATTTTAAATTACAGATAATAGTTATAGGATATTAAATATATTTATTAATAAAGAGTAAAGTAGTAAATAATAGTATTATATTTATAGTTATAACTTACCTATAATTACTTTAAAAGGAAAAAACTAAATTATATTAATTTTATTAAATAAAGAGAAAAGCCTTTATATTTTATAGTAAATAAATTAAATTAAGATTAGTTCTTTTAAAGTTAAAATTCCTAACAATAAGAAAGAGTTGTTTTGTAATATAATAAGAATTTATAACTATAATATTATTTTTAATTATTTTTAATTAAAATATAATAACTTTAATATTAATTAAAAGAAGTTAACTCTATTTATATAATAGTAAAGCTTTTTTAATAATTAAAACTATTAAAAATGCTTTAATTATAAAGTAAAAACTTTATAAAGAACTTTTAAATATATTAAAAAACAAATTAAAACAATTACTTTTAATTTAATTATAGACATAATTTATTTAAAAAGTAAGATTTAAATAAAGTAAAAGGAAAAATAAATAAATTTAAAAAATGATTATTTTTTATAAAAAGTATTTAATAATATTAATAAAATACTTAAAATGAAACGCATTAAAAGAGCAGTATTATTAAAGTAATTATAAAATATTTCTAAAGAATATTAAAGGTATAATAAACTATTTAAAAGAATATTTAATATTAAGCTATTAAAATATAATTAATAAGATTATATAATTAAAAGTAAAAATAATATAAATATTAACTTTTATAACTTTTATAATTTAAACGAAAAAAGCTTAAATGTTTATATAATTATTTAAATAATATATTAATAAAAAACTATATTTAACCTTTTTTTATTAAAGGTAAACTATTTTATTATATTTATATTAAAAAAATATAAATTATAATTAATTATAAATTATTTATAGTCTAATAAAGTTACTATTAAAAACAAAGCTTTATTATTATTAATTATAAGATTATAGGGTAAATTATATAAAAAAATACTTTATAATACTAAACTTTAAAAATACTTGAAACTTTATTTAAATTAAAAAGGGATATAAATAAATAGTTATATTTTAAATTATATATAAGTTATTTAAATATTTAATTATACTTTTTAACAGTATAAATAGGTTTATAATATATTACAATACAATTAATAATATATTAAAAGAATATTTTGATATTTTTATAATTATTTATATAAAGAATATTTTAATTTCTTTAAATACCCTTAAAAATATAAAATATATTTTTATGAAATATTAAACTATATATAGAGTTGAAAAGAATATAAATTTTCTATATAAAAGGTCGCTTTTTTAAACTATATTATAATTTTTGAAGAAATGTATATAAATATATTAAAAATATAAATAATAGAAGATTAATTTATATTTATAACAATTAAAAACTTTTAACTATTCTTAACATTTATTAACTATTATCAATAATTTATTAAAAGTTATGAAAGTATTATATAAACGTTTTATAAATTTATTAAAAACGATTTAAGATTTTTATAAATATTAAATATATAAAAAGCTTTTAATAAATTTTAATAGTATATTTTAAAGAAAACCTATATTTATTATATTTAACTTATTTAAAGAAATAAAAGTTAAAATTAATAGTTTTAAATTTCTTATAAAAGTTTAATTTTAGTAAAAAGATAAAAACAGTAAATTATACTTTATTGCTTTTTACTTTAAAGTATTATATAATATAAAATTAAATTATTAAATATATAATAAAGAACTTTTTACTATTACTTTTATATTTCAAAAATAAAAATATTATTTGTTAAAAAGAATATATAAAGTTAAAGTATATATTAATTATGAAGAAAATATATAAATATATTAAATAAATAAATGAACTATATTAAAAGAAAGATTTAATATATTAAATAAATTCTAAAATAAACCTTTAAAGGAGATTGTTAATAGATAATACTTTGAGCTATATATAAAGTATTTAATAATAATGTGATACTTTAATATATTAAAAGTATAATACTATGTAAAATATAAATAGATTTTTAAAAAATATAATGTTTTACAAACAAAAAGTTAATAATAAAATAAAAAGATTTAAGTTTTAAATAAACTTTGAAAAAATATAGTTATAAAGGTTTATTAATATTGAATATAGAAATATAAAGGTATTTATAAATTTATAAATAGATTTAAAGGTATTTTAAGTTTTAAAGGCTTAAAGAAGTAATATAAAATATTATCATTTCTTATATAATTTATAAAATAATTAAACGTTTAAAATATAAATTATATAATAAGCTTTAACTTTTATTAGTATTAAAATAAATATAAAAAGTTAATTTTATTAAGTTTTATTACTAAAATATTATTATTTTTAAATTAAAAATAGAAAGTAAATATAAGAGTACCTTAATAATTATAAGTTAATTTCTTAAATACTTTTTTTTAAAAAACGTAATAAATATCAGGATATTAATTTATATATGTTTTTAATTTATTATAATTAATTATATTATTTTAATTAAAATTATTCTTAATTAAAGATTACTTTTAACATTGAGATTTTAATAAATATACATAGATTAATGAAATTTAAATTATAAATTTAATATTATATATTATTTATAAATAAATAATTAAATAAAGTATATCAATTCAATTATAAACGTTTATTTAAAGAATTATATTAATTTTAATAAAAATAATTAAATAAAAAAGCTATTAATTATATAAATATTTTATAATAATAATATTTTAGAGTTAATTAAATTTAAATATATATATATTAATTATAGCTTTATATTAAATATATATAAAGTATTGTTATAACCTAACCAGCTTAAGGCCTAGGGCCTGGAAGAATATCGGAATAATAGGCTAATGGGAATATAATTACTATGGTATATACCGAATTAGTAATAATTAGCGATATATATAAGTAATTCTAAACCTTAAATTATTAAGAATATAGCTATATTCCCCAATAACTATCTTAACTCTCTTTTATATATATATAACTGGCTTATTACTACTTAATATAGTTATTTAAATAGTCGATAATAAATTATATTTACTAGAACCGCCTATTATATAGAATTATAACTATATTACCCTGCTTAGTATTTACTTTTAACCTTTCTATTAATATAAACCCTGCAAACTTTACTTTAACTATCAAAAATTAACCTAAATGATTATATATTAAGGACTTTTATTTAAAAGGCCATTAAAGATTTTAAGTAATATTATAAATATATCCGCTGCAGTATCCTCTTTTTTTATAACTATAATAGTTTACCTTTTATTCTACCTTTTTATAAAAGGAAAAATAATAATAAAGATAATAATATAAATAAAAGCGAAAATAAAAATAAAGTTAATAAAGTAAAATAACTTTATATTTATATAAAAGAAGCTTTTTAATATATAAAAGCCAATAATATAAAATAAAAATAATACAATTAATATTTAATTATTAAAAACATTAAACTTTAATAAATAATTTACTAATAGTAAATAATTGTTATAAATTTCTAAAATTAAACTTTACCTGCTATAAACCTTATAATAAACTTTAAAAGGAATTAACCTTTAAAGGATTTAAAACAGTTACTTAAAATATAGCCTTTTAAGCCCTTTAATAAAAATACTATAGCACTTTAACTATTTTTTATTTAATTACGCAATTAGTTTATTTACTTTTTAACTAGCTTTGGTATAAATATTAATAAAGTGCTTTTAACTATTAGTTAATTTAAAGGAAATACTTTAAAGTAATTTAAACTTAAAGGGATTTCTGTAATAATAAAAGTAAAGCTAATAAATAAACCTAATTTATATTTACTAGCTATAGTTAATTTAAAGAAAAACGAAAGAATACTTTTAATAAGATTAATAAAAGGTATACTATAAAAAATAAATTTATAAATTTAATTTAAAAAACAAATACTTTAACTATATTATATACTTTAAAAGCTATACTTTTAAAGTTAAATAAAGAGCTTTTACTTTTATTAAATACTTTTATAATGAATTTAAACTAAAAGTTAAAAAAGAAGCTTATAAATTGTGTTATAATAAAGGTATTATTAAATTTATTAAGAAATATATAAATATAAATAATTTACTTTATAAAGTTGATTTAAATATAACGAAAAAGTAATAGTAATTTAAATAAGTTTATAAATATTAAAAATATATAAATTAAAATAAAAAGTAATAAGAATATATTATTAACTTTAATAATAAAAGATTTAATTAAATAAATTTAAATACTATTTAAAAGGGAAAAGTAAAAGTTATTTATTATAACTATAATAAACTAGAATATATTTTAAAAAACTATAAAACTTTTTAAAAGCTCAAAATTAATAAACTTTAAAAGCCTGCATTAAAATTTAAATAAAAGGTTGATATATTTTTAAAAACTATAAATTATATATTATTTAATTAAACTATATACTATAATAATAGCTGCTTTATTTATAAATTTAATAAGAATAAATGTAAATAATATTTAAAATAATTTAAAAAGATATTTATAATAAATTAAAAAGTATATTAATTAAAATTTAAATCTTTAACTATTAAAGATATTTTTAAGAAAAATAAAGTAAATAAATATCTACTAAACTTAAATAATTTAATAAAATGAAACTTAAACTTTAATTATATAAAGTTAAATAAAGATAATAGTATTTTAAATAAATAAATAGTTACTATAATTAACTATTAATATTTTAATTAAATTACTGTAAATAATGAAAGATACATTAATAATAGTAACTTTAATAATAGAAATAAAAATAACCTTTTATAATATAGATTATTACTATATAATATTATACTTTGAAAATTACAAAATATATTACTGATAAATAATAACTTAAGAAATAAATTAAATAAATATTGTTTAAACCTAGTTAAAAGAGTTATTATAACTATATAGTAAGATAAATTAAACCTATACCTATATAAACAGCTTTATATATAAAATAGAATTAATAATAAAACAACTATTAAAGTTATTTTAATTACTTTAATTATATATACAAAATTTATATATTTTTATATAGAAAAAGATTATACTATAAATAACTTTATTTATAAAAAGTATTATATTATATCTTAAATTATTTATAGTATATCTTAAATTATTTATATTATATATAAATATATAATATATTTTTAATTAAAATGTTATTTTACTTTATAAAATAAATATAAAATCATAATACTGTTAAAGAATAAATTATAACTATAAAATCTTAAAACTTTAAAATTATTATTATTAAATGAAATACTAAACCCTTAAAGGAACGTTATTAGCTATAAACACTTAAAGGATATAAATTTAAAAAATATTATATTTACTATTAAAAGAAATTAAGAAAATAGTAATTCTGCTATAATAAAAGGTTTAAATGCAATTAATAATACTATTTAAAATAAAATAATTTAAAGTATATTATGTATAAATAAAATAAACTATAAGATTAATATTTATAATAAACTAATAATACTTTATATTTATTATTAAACTATATATATTATTGGAAATATAAATATACTATTCATTTATAAAAAAAACTTTGAAAGTGGTAAATATAAAAGTATATAATATATAAATTTACTTTAAAAGATAAAGAGATTAATTAAATTATAAAAAACCTATTTAAAAGTTAATTTAACTTTATTACTTATAAAAAGGCCGTTTATAATAAAAGAAAGTAGTATTTACTTTAAAGAACTTTAATTAATTATAAAATTTATATAAAAAAAAGAAAATTAAAAAATAATTGATATTACTTATAAAAAGGCTATAAAGTAATAATCAATAAATTATACCTTTTAAAATATTAAATAATAAAAGTAATAATGACTTATTATATTTTAAATTAAAAATAATAGCTAAAGGATATTAGTTATATATATTAATAGATAGCGGAATAATAAGTAATTTTATTATACCTATAACTATAAATTACTTATAGTTACTTTAAAGAAAGAAAATTAAATTATATTAACTTTATTAAATAAATAAAAAAAGCTGTTATATATAATAATAAATAAATTGAATAAAAGATTAATTACATGAAACTTAAAATCGCTAAATATCAAAGAGTAGTTCCTTATAATGTAGTAAATATTAATAAATATAATATTATTTTTGGTTATGTTTAATTAAAATATAATAAGTTTAATATTAATTACAAAAAGGCTAGCTTTATTAATATAATAATAAAACTTTTTTAGCGATTAAAACTATTAAAAAGGCTTTAATTATAAAGTAGAAATCTTATATAAAACGTTTAAGTATATTAAAAAAAGGAGTTAAAAAGGTTACTTTTAATTTAATTATAGAAATAATAAATATAATTGATAAAATTATATAATTAAATTTAAAAATAATATAAATATTACTTGTTATAAAATTTATAATTTAAAGGAAAAGAACCTTAAAAGCTTATATAATTATTTAAATGATATATTAACTAAAAGGTATATTTAACCCTCTTTATTAAAGGCAGGCTATTTTCCTATATTTATATTAAAAGAAAAAGGTAAATTATAGTGAATTATAAAGTATTAATAACTTAATAAAACTATTATTAAAAATAACAGTTTATTACTATTAATTATAAAATTATAAAATAAATTATATAAAAGAACGTAGTTTATAGCGCTAAACTTTAAAGGCATTTATAACCTTATTTAAATTAAAAAAAGATATAAATAAATAAATATTTTTTAAATTAAATATAGTTTATTTAAATATTTAATTATACTTTTTAGCTTTATTAATACCTTTATAATATTTTAAAAGATAATTAATAATATATTAAAAAAGTATTTTAATAATTTTATAGTTAGTTATTTAAATAATATTTGAATTGTTTTAAATACATTTTAAAACATTAAATATATATCTATAAAATAAAATAAATATTATAAAGTATTAAACTATTTATAAAATTAAAGAAATGCGAATTTTATATATAAAAAGTAACTTTTTCAAAGTATATTATTACTTTTAAAAAGATTTATATAAATTTATTAAAAGTATAAGCAGTAAAAAACTAGCCTATATTTATAATAGTTAAAAAGGTTTAAAGCCTTTTAAAATTTCTTAACTATTATTAATAATTTATTAAAGGCTATAAAAGTATTATATAAAGTCTTTATAAATTTATGAAAAAAGATTAAAAGTTTCTATAAATATTAAATATATAGAAAACCTTTAATAAACTTAAGCAGCTTATTTTAAAAAGACTTATATTTATTATATTTAATTTATTTAAAGAAATAGAAATTAAAATAAAAACTTTTAATCTAATAAAAGGATAAAAATAATAAATTATATTTTATTACTTTTTACTTTTAAGTTTTATATAGTATAAAATTAAATTATTTAATATATAATAAAGGACTTTTTCTTATTATTTTTATATTTAAAAAATAGTAATATTATTTATTGAAAAGAATATATAAAGTTAATGTATATATTAACTATAAAAACATTATATAGTTTGCGATAGTTTAATAACTTTTTAAAAGATAAATTTATAATATAAAATACCTTTGAAATTTTAATTATATTTTAATATATTAAAAAGGATTTAAAAATAAATAGATAAATATATTTAATAAATAAATTAATTATAGTTTAAAAAAGATTAAATATATTAAGTAAATTTTAAAATAAATCTTTAAAGGATATTATTAATAAATAATACTTTAAGCTATATATAAAGTATTTAATGATAATACTATACTTTAATATATTAAAACGTATTATATTATTTAAAATAATAATGCACTTTTAAAACATATAAAGTTTAAAAAAACAGGAAATTTCATAATAAAAAAGGAAGATTCAAATGTTAAATAAACTTTAAAAAAATATAATTATAAAGTTTATTAATATTTAATATATATATATAAAGGTATTTATAAAATTTATAAATAAATATAAAGGTATTTTAAGTTTAAAGAGCTTAAAGAAATAATATAAAATATTATTTTTTATTATATAATTTAGAGAATAATTAAACCTTTAAAATATAAATTAATATATTAAATACTTTTATTTCTTTTTATATAAAAAAGCAATAAATATAAACATATTAGTTTATATATTTTTATAATGTATTATAGTTAATTATATAATTCTAGTTAAAATGATTTTTAAGTAAAAATTAACCTTTATATTTAAACTTTAATAAATATTTATAAAGTAATTAAAAATAAATTATAAACTGAATAATATATACTATTTATAGATAAATAAATAAATAAAATGCATTAATTAAACTATTAAAGTTTATTTGAAAAGTGATATTAACTTCAATGAAAATAATTAAATAAAGAAACTATTAATTATATAAATATCCTATTATAGTAATATTTTAAAATTAACTAAACTTAGCTTTATATATATTAACTATAGCTTTATATTAAATATAGATAAAGCGCTGAAGAAAGGCCTATATATTAATAAAGTATAAATTAAAGCCGAAAATATAAAGCAGTTGTATAAAGCAATATAAATATACTTTTACTTTATATTAAAAAAAAAGAAATATATTAATACATATCAATTAAAGGGATTAATGTTTAAAAAGGGAAATATAGCTTATATATATTAATATTTATTAAAAAAAAGACTATAAATATTAAAATAATACAGTTAGGCAATAAATTAAATTTTAAAAAACTTAAACTTTATTTAATTAAAAACGTTATTTTAAAAATTATTTATAAGTTTATACTACTATATAATATTTGAATGTATTTAATATTTTATATTTTATTATTTAGAAAAGTATAATAAAATAAATTAAAAAATAAATTACTTATAGATTTAATTAAAGTTTTATTAATTAAAAAAAATATAAAGTTAAAGAAATTAAAGCTATAAAAGTAAAAGATAATAAGCGCTAATACTTGATTAAATAGAAAAACAATAAAGAGGAATATAACTTTTAAAAACTTATAGAATATTTAAATACTTTAACAGAACTTTAATACTTTTATTAAAGTTTAAGTCTTTTAGTAGAGGATTATTAAATATCGCGTTTTAATTAAATATATCTATACTGCTAGAAAACTAAATATTAATAATAGCCTTAAACTTAGCGTGCTTAAACTTATTTAACTTATTTAATAAATTAATGCTATAACGCAATATTTTAACTTTATACAATTATATTTATAACTGCTACTTTTAAAGATAACTTAATTGCGCAAAACACTTATTTATTCAAGCAGTTAATACTATTATTTATTACTACTACTTTAATAATTTACACTTAATAGTATACTTTTAATTTTTCATATAGTCTTTTTTAACTGCTAAATAATATACTATAAATATTAGAAATAACTTATAAATAACTTAAAGAAAATATATATTAACTGCTAGGGAAATGCTATTTCTATTATATATCTTACCTTAATAAATATACTCTTTATAATAAAAATAGCCTATAGTTATTTTATAGGAAATACTATACTTTTTATAAAATAAATATAATATAATAAAAATATTAATAATATTAATAATATTAATAGCTACAGTATAATTTTATAAAGACTTAATAGGTTTAGAAACTTTTTACTGTTTTGTAATACTATAAAGTATAGTTAAATCAAAACGAAAAGAAGTTAAGAAAAAACTTATAAACGAAAAGGGGATAGCTATATAATAGGTTTTAAAGATAAAACTAATAGGAAAGGGATATTATATTATAACTTAACTAAGTTAAAGCTTAAGGCCTAGAAAAATATTAAAATAATAGGCTAATAGGAATATAATTATTAAAGTATATACTAAATTACTAATAATTAAAGATATATATAAGTAATTATAAACCTTAAATTATTAAAAATATAGCTATATTCTTTAATAATTGTCTTAACTCTTTTATATATATATATAACTGGCTTATAACTATTTAATATAGTTACTTAAATAGTTATAAATAGATTATATTTACCAGAACCGCTTATTTTACAGAATTATAACTATATTACCCTGCTTAGTATGTATCTTTAACCTCTCTGTTAATATAAACCCTGTGAACCTTGGTTTAACTGTTAAGAATCAACCCAAATCGTTACAAGTATTAAGGAAATGCCTATATATTATTAAAATATAAATTAAAGTTATCAATATAAAATGATTATATACAAAATATAAATATACTTTGATTTTATATAAAGAAAAATAAAAGAGTGTATTAATAAATATAAATTAAAGGATTAATTTTTAAAAAAGGAAATATAGTTTATTTATATTATTATTTATTCGAAAGCCTAAAAATATTAAAATAATATAATTAAATAATAAATTAAATTTTAAAAGACTAAAACTTTACTTAATTAAAAGGTTATTTTAAAAGTTATTTATAAATTTATATTATTAAATAATATTTAAATGTATTTAATATTTTATATTTTATTATTTAAAAGAATATTATAAAATAGATTAAAAAAGGAATTAATTATGAATTTAATTACAGTTTTATTAACTAAGGAATATATAAAGTAAAAGAAATTAACGCTATAAAAATAAAAAATAAAAAGTATTAATATTTAATAAAGTAAAAAAACTATAAAAAAATACAATGTTTAAAAATTTAAAAAATACTTTAAATACTTTTAAATAACTATATAATAACTTTCTTAAAGTTTTAGCCTATTATAACTAAATTAAATAACTTAAAGGTAATTTAATTTATTATATTAATAGCTTTAAAAGAATATATATTAAGAATAGCTTTTACTTTATAATATTTAATTTTATTTAGTTTATTTATACTTTATAAATTAAAAGTTATTATTTTTGCCTTTTTTATTATTAATACTTTATATTAAATATAAAGGCAAATTAATTGCGCTAAAGCTTTAAAATATTTAGAATATAATTCTATTAATTTAAACTTTACCTTTTATTGCTGCGCTTTTAATTATTAATATTTTAAAGTAATTTAAAATATTGAAAAAGTAAAAAAAGTAAAAATATTAAGAAAATAAAAATACTTATAAATATTGACTAATACTTTCAAACTATTATAAAAATAAGCCTATTAAATATACTTTAAATATTAAAATAATATATTTATTATTTTAGAAATATACTTATAAAAATAATAATATAAATAAAGTATAGTTTTAAAACTTAATCTTTTAATAATAAATATAAAGGCTAAATATTAAAAGAGTTTTAAAGAATAAGTCTTTTTAATATAATTTATATTATTTATATTATATATATAAATAAAGGAAAAAG
This sequence comes from Mycogone perniciosa, assembly GCA_025331125.1. Classification (NCBI taxonomy): domain Eukaryota; kingdom Fungi; phylum Ascomycota; class Sordariomycetes; order Hypocreales; family Hypocreaceae; genus Mycogone; species Mycogone perniciosa. The sequence continues at coordinate 23,894 of JAOALB010000251.1, forward strand.
AAAAAAGAAAATTATATATATAAAAAAAGGTATAGTATTTATATAAAGGAAATAGACCTTTAAAAATAAAATTAATAAAGAGGGGATATTGATATATAATAGGCGGAAATTAGTGGAATAGAGGATATAAAGGGAAGGAACGGAAAGGAAACAGAAAGATACGCTTTTATGCATATCAGATATTATATTATAACTTAACCCTTTTATAGCTATATAAAAGCTTTAAGGTAATATATACTTAAAAAAGATAATACAATAATTCACTAATTAAAAAGGATTATTTAAATTAATATAAGCTATAAATTACTTAAATTGTAAAGTATAAGTTAAAGTAATTTAATGTAACTATAATTTATATATAATTTAAATATATTTACTATATATATCTTTTAAATATAAAGCTAAATAAATTATAATTATTTAATATAGTTATTTAAATAGTCGTTAATAATTGCATTTATTAAAACTGCCTGTTTTACAGAATTATAACTATATTACCCTACTTAGTACTTATCTTTAACCTCTCTATTAATATAAACCCATAAACCTTGGTTTATCCCTTAAAAATCAACCCGGATCGTCACATTATATAGCTATATTATATTGTATTATAGTGAGGGAGCGGATAACTTGGATCTTAGTAGTAATGGTGCCATAGAATCCCTGCTAGGTGTAACGATCCGGGTTGATTCTTAAGGGATAAACCGAGGTTCGTGGGTTTATATTAACAGAAAGGTTAAAGATGAATACTAAACAGGGTAATATAGTTATAATTCTATAAAACAGGCAGTTTTAATAAATGCAATTATTAACGACTATTTAAATAACTATATTAAATAATTATAATTTATTTAGTTTTATATTTAAAAGATATATATAGTAAATATATTTAAATTATATATAAATTATAATTGCATTAAATTACTTCAATTTATACTTTATAATTTAAGTAATTTATAGCTTATAATAATTTAAATAATCCTTTTTAATTAATGAATTATTTTATTATCTTTTTAAAGTATATATTACCTTAAACCTTTTATATAGCTATAAAAGGGTTAAGTTATAATACAATATCCCCCTCCTAGTAGTCTTATCCCTAAAACCTTGCCTATCCTATATAAGTACTATGCCTCCCTTTATAAATATAATATTCTTTTTCTTTTTCCTTTTTTATATGCGCAGTATTAATAATATAAATTATATCAAGAAGGCTTATTCTTTAAAACCCTTTTAGCATTTAGCCTTTATATCTTTTATCGAGAAATTAGGTTTTGAAACTATACCTTGTTTATATTGTTATTCCTATAGTTATACTTATAAAATAATAGATAAAGTATCTCGATATTAAAAGTGCATTTAACGGGGGCGCTCTTATAATAGTTTTAGGGTACTAGTAAGCATTTATAAGTATTTTTTTTTTTCTTCTTTTTTTATTTTTTTTAATATTTTAGATTACTTGAGAGTATAAGCGATTAAACGCGTAAAAATAAAAGGCGGAGTTTAAGTTGGCAGAATTGCATCGCAAATCTTTTAAAGCTCTAGCGCGATTAACTCGCCTTTATACCTAGTGCAAGGCATTAATAATAAAAACAGCTAAAATAGTAAATTTTAGGTTAAAAAGTATAAATAAGCTAGATAAAGCTGAATATTATAAAGTAAAGGCTGCTATTAATATATATATTTTTTAAGGCTGCCAATATAATTAATTAAACTGCTTTTAGGCCGCTTAATCTATTATTAATAAGTTAAGATTTTAATAGAATTATTATAGAGTTGTCTAAAAGTGCTTAAAGTATTCCTTAAATTCCTAAAAGTTATATTCTTCTCTATCACTCTTCTATTTTATTAAATATTAGCGTTTATTATTTTCTATTCTTATAGCTTTAATTTCCTTAACTTTATATTTTTATTTAACTGCTAAAACCTTAATTAAGTTTATAATTAGTTTATTTTCTAATTTATTTTATAATACTTTCTTAAATAGTGAAATATAAAATACTAGGTAAATCCGGATACTATTTAGTAGTATAAGTTTATAAATAACTTTTAAAATAACCTTTTTAACCGGGTAAAGTCTAAGTTTCTTAAAATTTAATTTATCGCTTAGTTGCATTATTATAATATTTGCAGTCTTTTTTCCTAGTAAATATTAATATAAGTAAACTATATCTCCCTTTTTAAAGATTAATCCCTTTAATCTATACTTATTAATATACCTTTTTATTTTTTCCTATATAATGTAAAGGTATACTTATATTTCTTTATATAACTACTTTATATCTTTAGCTTTAATTTATACTTTATTAATATATAGGCCTTTCTTTAGCGCTTTATATATATTTAGCGTAAAGCTATAGTTAATATATATAAGGCTAAGTCTAGTTAACTTTAAAATATCGCTATTATAAAGTGTTTATGCAATTAATAGCTTCTTTACTTAATTATTTTAATTAAAGTTAATATAAGTTCTTAAATAAACTTTAATAACTTAATTAATGCATTCTATTTATTTATTTATTTATTTATAGGTAATAGGCAGTATTAAACTTATAATTTATACTTAACTAATTTATAAATACTTGCCAGAATTTAAATATAAAAGTTAATCTTTGGTTAGAAATAATTTTAACTAAAATTATATAATTAACTGCAATAAATTGTAAAAATATATAAGCTAATATTTTTATATTTATTACTTCTTTATATAAAAAGAAGTAAAAGTATTTAATAAATTAGTTTATAATTACTAAAATACTATTATACTTAATCTTTAATTTTAATTTAATAGATAATAGTAATTTAATAAGAAAGTCTAATAAAATTAACTTTTATAGTTATTTTAATATTAAAAAAGGTTAAAGTTTGCTATATAGTTTATATTTTAAGGGTTTAACTATCCTATAAATTATACAGTAAAAAATAACATTTTATATTATTTTCTTAAATCCTTAAAACTTAAAATACCTTTAAACCTATTCGCAGGTTTTATAAATACCCTTATATCTATATACTAGGTATTAATAAACTTCTATAACTATATTCTTTTAAAGTTTATTTAAAATCTAGATTTTTCTATTTTATTATTAAATTCCTTTATTATTAAACTCTATATCTTTTAAAAATCTATTATTATCCTAGGTAGTTATCACGGCACGGGAAGGCAGGTTAGGGCAAATATCGTTGTTGTGCCGTGGAGAGCAAGGAAGCCCTAAGGCTTTACGGAAAGCTATAGCTAGGAACGCGTTGGGGGCCTGGTTATGTAACCGGAGCTTACGTGACAGGGCATTAATATCGCGTCACGGTCAGTGCCGTGACAGTACCCCCCCTCCTATCTCGCTATTTGGCCGCGAATAGCTATATTGCTTGCATGAATTGAAATTCCGGGTAATCTATCTTGACACTTCCGATATAAGGGTAAATAGGGCGAATTATATAGTTTTTAGTGTTAGTGATATATAGTTTAGTTGTAGACTTTAGCGTAGTGTAGTTTTCGATTGGCGCTCTGTAGGCATTAGTTTCTTTTTAGCTATTTATTTTTTTGTAATTCCTTTTAGTGCCTATTGCAGTAGGCCTAGCTTTTCTGGGTTTTTTATATAAAAGTTTTATATTACCCTCTCTTAGCCTTACAGGTCCTCAGTTAGTTACTATATAGCGGCGTAGTATCTTTATTTAATAAAGTAGTGGAAACTGTTATTATTATAATAATCCAAGAGTGCTTTAAACTCTTATTTCTCTTATACTTTATCTATGCTATTTTCCTTTTCTAGTACCCTGCCTTAAATATTCCTTAACTCGGCTTTATTGACTGTCTTTTGCCTAAAGCGCGGTAGGGTAGCTGTTTTAGGTTATAGGAGAGAGTTATATAGGACTAGGAAGATCTTTATGCCTTCCAGTAAGCCGATAGTGCAGGCTTATAGGTATACCTTTATTATTATATAAAGTCCCGCCTATTTATTGTCTAGCTTTTTTATTGGCTGGTTAGTCTTTATGTTTTATATATCGATAAAGACTTCCTGCCTGATAGTGTAGACTAGTGACGCCTCCCTTTATGCATTTGCGTTTTCCTTGTATTTTTTTCCTGAGGCTTTAGTGAGGGCTTTTAGTTGTGTGATAATGCATTTGAATCGATCGGCAATAGCATTAGCGCGGAAGAACTCTTGTTTCTTTGCCGCGGAAAGGTTTAGCGGGCAGGGCTGTAAGGGCTCTGTCCCTAAGCGAGGGTTAAAACTATAGTTAGCGAAAAACGGCGATATACTAGTAGTTTCAGATATTATGTTATTTGCAGCGAATTCGGCTAGTGGGAGCTAGTAGACCTAGTTATCCTGGTAGAAGTTAATAAAAGCTTGCAGGTATTGTTTTACGCTTGCGTTAATTCTTTTAGTCTGGCTATCGGTTTTAGGGTAAAAGGCTGACGACTGTTTTAATATAACTTTTAATCGCTTCGAGAGTTATTCCTAGAATTCTAATATAAATTGTATACTGCGGTCTGATATAATATTGTCGGGTATACTATAAAGGCAGTAAATCCTGTTAATAAATGCATTAGCCAGCTTTTCTGCTAACAGTAAGGTAATAGGTATAAAGTAATGTATTTTAATAAAGTGGCAGACTACTATTAGTAAATGCTTATAAGTAGTATTATAGCGGCGGGATTTAAGCAGTAGTATAATATAGTTAATAGAGATATTTGACTATACGCGGAATAGGACTAGCAGTAGTTAAAGGAAACCTTATAGTAAAGATTATAAGGCCTTTATTTTAATGTATAGTTTATAGGCTTATATAAATACTTCAGTATCTCTTGAGATTTATAGCTACTAGTATATTTAGCTAATAAGGTTTAGGGTTTTAAACCTGCCCAGGTATCCAGCTAGGCCGCTAAAGTGGTTTCTAAATAAGATTTATATATAAAGCTTATTATCGGGGGGAATAAAAAGCCGCTTTTAGTAATAGATTCTGCTATTTATTACTCAGCAGTTGTTTATTGCGATCTAGAGTTCCCTGCGGAGCTGCTTTGGCTATTGGCGGATATCGGGGTCTTAGAGCGCAGTTACTATTTCTCTCGCTATAGTATTTCGTTTATATACTGCTGCGATTAGGTTGTTAATTAGTCTGTTTTCTGCAGGTATTGTTATAGCTACAGGGGCGGCCTTTATAGATATTTCTATATTTAATAAAATTTCTTTTTGGAATGTTACTTAAGCTTTAGGGCTAAAAGAACTCTGTGGGAGGATAGTGTATTGCCTTTTTTAATTCGGTTATTAGAGGGATTTGATTTCGCAGGCCTATTTTCTGCTTTTTTACTTAAGGCGTCAGGCTTTATAGCTTTAGAGCTAGGTTGATAGATAATGCGGAAGTTAAAGTTAAAGAGGAATTTAGATTATTGGACTTATTACTGATTTAAGGCTTTAGTTAAGGTAAAGTATTTAAGGTTTTTGTAGTTTATAATAATATTAAATTCTTATAAGCTTTATAATTCTAGGCGCTACTCTTTTATTGCTTTAATGATAGCTAGGAGTTCTTTATTGTAGATTTTATAATTGCATTTTTAAGCGTTATGCTTTGCAGAGAAAAATGCAATAAGGCGTAAAATGCCTTTTTTATTATACTGCAATAGGATGCCGCCTAATGCCTAGTTAGAGGCGTCTATTTCGAGGACTATTTACTTATTATAGTTAAAGAGGGCTAAAACTAGGGCTGATTTAAAAGTGCATTTAATTAAGTTAAAGGCTTCCTGCTGTTTTTCTCTTTAAATATATAGTTAGTCTTTCTTTAAAAGCTTATTTAATAGTGCGGCTATTTTAAAGTATCTTTAAATAAAACAGCAATAAAAGTTTGCAAAGCCGAGGAACTTTTATAGGTCTTTTACTCCCTTAAGTGGTTGCCAGTTTAGTATAGCTTTAACCTTCTCAAGATCTATCTCTAATCCCTTTAAAGTAATAATTAAGCTAAGGTATTTTATTCTTATCGTCTTAAACTTGTATTTAGTAATATCGATCTAAAGGCTAGCGTTTTAAAGGCAGGCTACTATTTTACGGATATGTTTTTAGTGTTCTTTTCGGCTTAAAGAGTATATAAGGATATTATTAAGGTATACTATGCAGGTGCAGTTAAAGAGGTTATAAAGAGTATAGTTAATATAGTATTAGAATATAGTAGGCGCATTATAGAGGCTAAAAGGTATAATTAATATCTTAAAGAGGCTAAACCTTATAATAAATACTGTTTTCTATATATCTCCTTTAGTAATGCAGAGGTTATTAAACGCGGCGATAATATTAAGTTTTATATATACTTTTATATAGTTTAAGGCGTTAAGGGTTTCTTAAATTAATAGTAATAGGTATTAATTCTTAATAGTAATATTATTTAACTTTTAATAGTTTTAATAGATGCGGACGCTGCCTTTTAGTTTTGCAGCTAAAAGGAGGGGAGTAGTGTATTATATTTGCAATTCGCGGATAAATCCTTTTACTAAGTTATTATTTAACCATTTTTTTATTACCCGCAGTTTATTAGGTGAAAATAGCCTATTCTTTTAGTATAAAGGGTCTTTTCCTAGCAATATCTTGATTTTATAGTCCTAGGCCTGTTATAGGGGAAGCTTATTTGCTGTTTTTAGCAGGAAGGTGTTATATAGGTCGTGTAGCTAGGATAGCAGTTTCTTTAAGATATCTAGCTTACTAAGCTTAGGTTTTCCTGCTATAAATTTCTTTATATTAGCGGCTATAATCTTTTTTAGTTATATTGGGGAATAGTATTTATCAATAAAGTTATACATTTCTTTTAGTAATACTATTTTTGCTTTAATATAGTCTCCTTATCCTATAAGTATTTATTGGAAAAACTTGTCTAGGAGCTTTAGCAGGCTAGTAGGCGCTAGTTCCCTGGTTTTAATAGTTTAGTTAATCTCTTCCCAGGTTACTTTTATTGCGCGGATATATAGTTAACAATAAAAAGTAATAAAGTTTATAGCTGCCATTATCTATATATCCGCTATATTTAAGCGTACTTTTTAATTTTAGGGTTTAGTTTAGTTTTGCGGAAGCGGTATATTAAAAGGTAATAGTAGTAGCTTTAATAGGGGTTTTCCTTTTTATTGTTAACTGCAGATTATAGGGGCAAGCAGCGGCCTTACGCGTACTTAGTTTAGGATTATCTGTGCCTGTGTTTCTTTATTATTAGTTTTGCTGCACTTATAGGTTATATAATAATCTTAGTTTAATATTAAGGTTTATAGAATGCGCAGTTTATAAGCTCCCTCTCTAGTTAAGTTAAAGTCTTCCTTTTCCTGGGTATTTTCAATTAACAGTTACTAGTATAGTATAGTTTTTCGTTTAGTTAGGTTAAGCTCTGCCTTATCTAAGGCGTCTTTAACTGTTAGTTACTGGTAATATATATTCCCTATATTAGCTTTAGCGAAGTTGTTTTTTATCTTGACTGCCACTAAAACTTATATAGGGCTGGCTGTATTCTTTAAGAGGCAATAGTTATAATAGTAATAGGATTTAAAAGTAATAGTTAATTTTTCCCAGTTAATATTAAAGTTATATTTTTTTAGCTATAAAAGGCTAAGGATAATAGGTATATTATTAGGGATACTTATAATGAAAAAGAGGCAAAGTTCTTTATAAGGGCCGATTATAGTTTACGTAATAAAAAAGTCTGAAATTTTATCGGCTATACTTTTATTAGTAAAAAGAAGGTTTTTAGTAAATAGCAGTTATTAGGTAGTAATGCTAAATTGCTTAATAAAGGCGCAGCTAATAAAAGCTTAAGGTATATAGCCGCTGTCTATTAAAGCTTTTATATTAATATAAATATTATACGCGAGGGATAGTGTAGTTTATATTAAAAGGGATTTACTGTCTATTAATTTAAGTTTAAAGGGCTTTTAATTAAAAAGGCAGTAGTAGATTTATTTTAAGATAATAGTACTGTTTATAGTTAACCTTTATTTGCGACTTTTAATAAAGGTTAGTCTTTTCCCTAGTTTATAAGTTGGGTTTAGGTTCTTGATAGGTATAGCTGGCTGAATTAGGGTAGGTTGAAAGTTAATAAGGCAGCGCTACTGTTATTGTCTTTATTGATGCTTAAGGAGGGTATATCGTTTAAAGCCTGGATTTATAGGTTAATTAGGCATTATAGGTAATATTAATATATTACTGGGGTTTAGTTATTGTACTTTACTAGGCTATTCTGCTACTGGCTTTAAGGTGCTGCTAGGTTAGGGTATAGCTGGTATAGCTAGATTTAGTGATTTTGGTTTTATACTTGGTATAGATTTCCTTGGCGTATATTGGCCTGCTTTTTTTTATTGCATTTATTAAGGCTGTAACCTGCTTTTTTGCAGTAAAAGTATAGTCTTTTAGTAATATATTCCTTGCGAGAGATTTAAAGGCGAGGTGGTATAGTATATACAGTATCTAGCTGTATTAGGTCGCTGGTTAGTGCTGGGGCGGCGGCTTAGTTATTTGCTTGGTTATTCTGCTGGTGTTGGTGATGTTGCTGCTGTTATTGATGGCTTTATTAACGCTGGCCTGTTTAGGCGGCGCGGAGGGCATTATAGTAGGCGCCTTCCTAGAGCCTGTTATAGATAGTTTAGTAGAGTTAGCACTATTCAGTGAAGTTAGACTTGTCTAGCTTAATTATTTAGGTTTTTATAGTGTCGGCAAGTTCCTGAAAGACCTTTATCTTTAAGGCCTTTACTATCTGCTTAGCAGTTTTACTATATTTGCTGCTTAGTGTGGATAACTCTGCTATAAAGTTCTGGAAAGGCTTATTTAGTATATATAGGTTATTAAAGGACTGCGACGCCTTTTAGGATAGGTCGATCGTTTTATATTGCTTGTTAAGATCGGCAAAAAGTATTGTATTAATCTTTTAATGCTACTGGTCGGGGTTATTGGGATTCTTGACAATAGTGTTAAAGTTTCTTTATTGCAGTTAATATATATCTCCCTTTAAAAGGCCTGCAATATACAGGATCTTTTTAAGTTTAGTCGAAAAGATTAACTAGTTACCTGCAAAGGTAATATCAATCTGGGAGCGCTAGTTAACGTATTCTTACTGGCGTTTAGTAATATCTTTCTGCTCGCTATTAAATTATTTAAGGTCTCTAGTCTAGCGGCGGCCAGGTAGGTTATTATTTTTAGGGTTTGGCAGTGAGGCTGCATTTAGGGCTTTAACCTGGGCTTTAATTTATGCCTTAAGGTTTTAGTTTTCGGCTGCCTGTTCTAAGATTTCCTATTTAAGGGTTTACTTCTGTTTTTCCTGTTAAGTTAGGCTTTTGTCTATTGCTTAACTAAGGAGACGGAACTGGTGGCGAAGGTTATTGTCCCCGACAATCGCGTTTATTAAACGTATATAGTCGCTATTAACGCTAGATTTTTACAGGGGTTTAAAAAGAAAAGGGAAAGGCGCTAACTCTATAGCGAAAACTATAGTCTATTAGGCCAGGTTAGGTTACGGGGCGAGGTTTAGGGCATCTATATTTATCTCGCTTATGATTGGTTTCTTATAGGTATAGGGTTTAAGGGGCGAGGGCTAGGCCGTGGAGGCGTTATTGTGGGTTTGGGATTAAAGGGGGAATTTAGGGAAGTTTGTAATTGGTTAGGTATATACTTTGCGACAGCGCAGCCGAGTTAAGGGACGGCATAAACTATTACGGTACGGGAAGGCAGGTTAGGGCAAATATTATTATGCCGTAGAGAGCAAGGAAGCCCTGAGGCTTTACGGAAAGCTATAGCTAGGAATGCGTTGGGGGCCTGGTCACGTAACCAGAGCTCACGTGACAGGGCGTCAATATCGCGTCACGGTCGGTGCCGTGACAGTAGTATAGTACTCTTTAATATATTAAAGTATAGTATTATTATTAAATACTTTATATATAACTTAAAGTACTATTTATTAGTAATATCCTTTAAAGGTCTATTTTAAGATCTGCCTAGTATACTTAATCTTTCGCTAGTTATAATCGGCTTATCTGCTAAATGCATTTATTTATTTATTTTTAGATCCTTTTTAATAGATTAAAATATAGTTAAATTCTAAAAGGTATTCTATATAGCAGATCTGCCTTTTAAAGAGTTATTAAACTATTACGAAATATATAATATTCTTGTAGTTAATATATACTTTAACTTTATATATTCCTTTTAACAGGTAATATTACTATTCTTTAAATATAAAAATAATAGTAAGGAATTTTTTATTATATATTAGGTAATTTAATTCTGCGCTATATAATACTTTAAAGTAAAAGGCAATAAAGTATAATTTACTGTTTTTATCCTTTTAATTAAATTAAGCTTTTACAGTAAAGTTAAAAGTATTTATTTCAACTTCTATTTCTTTTAATACATTAAATATAATAAATATAGGTTTTTTTAAAATTAGCTGCTTAAGTCTATTAAATGCGTTTTATATATTTAATATTTATAGAAACTTTTAATCCTTTTTAATAAATTTATAAAAAGTTTATATAATACTTTTATAGCCTTTAATAAATTATTAATAATAATTAATAAGTCTTAAAAAGCTTTAAACTTCTTTAACTATTATAAGTATAGGCTAATTTTATACTACTTATACTTTTAATAGATTTATATAAATTTCTTTAAAGGTAATAATATACCTTACAAAAGTAACTTTTTATATATAGAATTTATATTTCTCTAGTTTTACAAATAATTTAACATTTTATAATATCTATAATACTTTATAGATATATACTTTATATTCTTTAAAGGTATTTAAGAAAATTAAAATATTATTTAAGTAAATAACTATAAATATATTAAAGTACTCTTTTAATATATTATTAATTATCTTTTAAAATATTATAAAGGCATTAATAAAACTAAAAAGTATAACTAAATATTTAAATAAGCTATACTTAGTTTACAATGCAGTTATTTATTTATATCTTTCCTTAATTTAAATAAAGTTATAAGCGCCTTTAAAATCTAATACTGTAAACTATTTCTTCCTATATAGTCTATCCTATAATTCTATAATTAATAGTAATAGAGTTTTATCTTTAACAGTAGCTTTATTAAGCTATTAATAGTCTATAATTAACTATAGTTTACCTCTTTTCTTTAATATAAATATAATAGGATAGCCTACTTCCAATAAAAAGGGTTAAATATATCCTTTAACTAATATATTATCTAAATAGTTATATAGGCTTTTAAGCTCTTTTTTATTTATATTATAAATTTTATAAAAGGTAATACTTATATTATCTTTAAGCTTAATTATATAGTCCTATTAACTATATTTTAGTAGTTTTATATTAAGTATTTCTTTAAACAGCTTATTATATTTCCAGTATTCTTTAAAGATATTCTGCAGTTATTCTAGTAATACTGCTATTTTAAAGCTTTTTATCTCAAGTATTTTATTAATATTACTAAATACTTTCTATAAAAAAGTAATTATTCTTTAAATTTATTTATCTTTCCCTTTACTTTATTTAAGTTTTATTCTTAAGTAAATTATTTCTATAGTTAAATTAAAGGTCATTTTCTTAATTCCTTTTTTCAGTATATATAATGGTTTTATATAGGATTTCTGCCCTACAGCTAAAGCCTTTCTAATAATTCTAATCGCTAAAAGAGCTTTATTATTATACTAATAAAGCTAGCTATTCTTTTAATTAATATTAAAGTTATTATATTTTAACTAAAAATAACCGAAAATAATATTATACCTATTAATATTTACTATATTATAAAGAACTACCCCCTTATATTTAGCGATTTTAAGTTTAAAATAATTAATCTTTCGCTTAACTTATCTATTATTATATATAAAGGCTCCTCCTTTTACCTAATAAAGTTAATATAGTCTAGTTTTTTCTTTTTAAAGTAACTATAAGCGATTTACAGTTATAAAGGCAATAAAATTACTTATTACTCTACTATCTACAAATATATATAGCCAATATCCCTTAACTATTATCTTTAATTTAAAATATAATAAATCTTTATTATTACTTTTATTATCTAATATTTTAAAAGATATAATTTATTAATTATTACTTTATAGCCTTTTTATAGGTAATATTAATTATTCTTTAATTTCTTTTTTATATAAAATTTACAGTTAATTAAGGTTCTTTAAAGTAAATATTACCTTCTTTTATTATAAACAGTTCCTTTATAGGTAATAAAGTTAAACTGATTTTTATATAGCTCTTTTATAATCTAATTAATCTCTCTATCCTTTGAAGTAGGTTTATACCTTATATACTTTTACATTTACTATTCTTAAAGTTTTTCTTATAAGTAAGTAATGCATTTATTTTTCTAATAGTATATATAGTTTAGTAATAAATATATAGTATTATTAGCTTATTGCAAATATTAATTTTATAATTTATTTCACTTATATATAATATACTTTAAGCTATTATCCTTTAAGTAATATTATTAATTATACTTAAACCTTTTATTATAGCGGAAATACTACTCTATTAATTTCTTTTAGCAGTAAATATAATATCCTTTAAACTTATATCTTTTAAGTCTTTATAGTTAACAATATTCCTTTAAGGTTTTAGTATTTAATTTAATAATAATAATTTTAAAGTTTTAATACTATATAGTTATAATCTATTCTTTAAAAGTATTATAATCCTATATTTATTTTATAAGGTAAAACAGGATTTTAATTAAAAATACATTATACTTTACTTTCTTTTAAAAGTATACTATATATCTATATATAATATAAATAACCTAGGATATAGCGTAATACTTTTTATAAATAAGGTTATTTATAGTATAGTCTCTTTATATATAGAAATATATAAGTTCCGCTTATATATCTAAAGCAGTTAAAATAACTTTAACAGCTATTTTATTATTAACTTTATTTTATATATAGAGCTGTCTATATAGATATAGGTTTAACCTATTTTACTGTATACTTATAGCAACTCTTTTAATTAGGTTTAAATAATATTTATTTAGTTTACCTTTAAGGTTACTATTTATAGGTAGCACGTTTTCTAGTTTTAAAGGTATAGCATTATATAGTAACAGCCTATATTATAAAGGGTTATTCTTTTTTTTATTATTAAAGTTACTGCTGCTATTTTATCCTTTATTGCTTACAGTAATTTAATTAAGATATCGGTAGTTAATTACAGCAACTATTTATTTATCTAAAATACTATTATCCCTATCTAACTCTATATAGCTAGAGTCTAAGTTTCGTTCTATTAAACTATTTAGGCTTAGTGAATGTCTATTTACTCCGCCTTTTTTAAAAATACCTTTAAAAGCTAAAGATTTAGGTTATAACCAGTATCCCTTTTAATTTATTATAGATATCTTTTTAGGTTATTTTAAATACTATCCGCTTTTATCTTTACTAGATTTATAAGTAAACCAGCTATTATTATAGTATATAGTCTAGCTAAGTAATATATAATTAATAGTCTTTAAAACTATATTAACCTTTTATTTAGGTTTTAGCGCAGGTTTCCAGGGTTTATTAGTTCTCGGCTTTTATATAGCTTTATAGTCCTTTAAAATATATCCTAATTTATTATCGTTATAATAAATAACCTTTACCTTTCCTTTTTAAATAGCGTTTAAATTTATTTAATTAAGTCTTTTATTATTAAAGCTAGCGATATATTTTATTGCTTTTTGCCTTAATTTATATATCTTTAATACTTATAAATTTATTTAAATTACTATTATCCTTCTTTTATATTTAAATAAAGTTTATAAAATAAATTATCTGCATTTATATATTTTTTAATAAACTTAGTAATACCTTTATTTTAAAGGAATTTATAGGCTTCCCTTTTAACTTCTAGCTTAAGCCTATTATAAAAGCGTTTAATAAAAGCAGGATTTCCCTACTTAACCTTAAAAGTATAGTTTTTAAAGTATATAGTATAGTTAAAGTATTTTCTTTTCTAGACTAAATTTATAAGTTTATTTTCTGCAGTATATTCTTTACTAATATTATTAAAGATATATTACAGAGCGCGGTACAGCTATATAAAGTATAGAGAGAAATAGGAATAAAGCTTGATTCTAGTAATAAATATACTGTAATAGCCTCGCTATATATATATATAGCTAATATAAAGGAAAACGTAGAATATATATATTGTAAGCGCCTATATAGTTTAATATATCGCTTACGCGATATATATGTTAGCTGGTATCTGCTATATAAGCAGATAAAAGCTTTTTAGCGCTAATAAGCGCTAATAAATGGTAGGTCTTTAGTTTACTTAACCTAATATACCCCTTAGTTAATAAAGCTATTCCTAATACTTTATTAACTGCTATCCTAGTTTATTTATAATATTATAACTGTTTAGCTGCGCTTTTAAAGCCTTTTTATTTAGTTAAAAGCTCTTTTATTATAAATATATATTAATATTCTATTATTAAAGGTAAAAGGGATATAAACGCTATAGCTATTATTAATCTATAATAATAGGAAGTTAAATAATAACGCTCTTTAAATAGGTAAATTAATCCTGAATACTTAAAATAGGTATATTGGCTATCCTTTAGCCCTATTCCTTGCTTTTTTTCTTTAATTATTAATATTATTATTATTATTAATAACAGCAGTATTAATAGTATTAATATAGCCCCAGTAAATATTATACTTTTTATATTATTTTTTATAGTGCGCTTTTATTAGATAATAATAAAATCACAGAATAAAAATACCTCTTTAGTTAAATGTAGTTGCAGTTGCCCTTTAAAGGTGGCTTATCGTAGCGTTAGTTATCTTTAAGCGGCTATGCCTACTGCTGCTTTTATACTAGCTGCTGCTTTGGTTGCTGCTCCTGCTGCGGCTGCTCCCGCAGCAGTCCCTGCTTCTGCCTTTACTCCCGCCGCTGCCTTTACTGCTATACTATTATCCCTTTTTTAAAAAGGTTATTTAAAGTTAGCAATTGCCGGTAAAAGAGATTTCTTTTAATGTATTACTATTGCCTGCTTTTAATAATATACTGCTTATTTTAGTAATAACTATTAATATACTCTTTAATATATTTTTTCCTTACTTTTACTATATTATTTTAATTAATTATATACTTTATAGTTATTTAATGTTTATATTTATTATATATTAGCTTTTCTAAGCAATAAATAAAGATAATAACTAGGTAAATATATTATTATTTCTTTATATATTTATAAGTTAATGTAATTAAATAGTAATTTAATATAAAAAGGCATTATACCTTTAATTTAACCTATTAAAAAAGGAGGATTTAATTTATATTAAAAAGGCAGCTGCCTTAAGTAGCTGTAATCATAATGCTTTTTGCGCGCCGGTATATAAAGGGTAGAAAGCTTTAAGTAATTAATTATTGCAGTAATAGGGTGCGCCCTTTATAGTAAGCGGCCTTTAAGCTAAAATTAAATGGTTTTTTATACTTTTATATATTCTATTTTAATAACTGTATATCTGCTAAGTTTAATAATACTTTAAAGTATTTAAAGCACTGCTAAAAAAGGGCTTTAATAAGCCTATTAGCAGGTATAAAATTAATAAAGAAATAAAAGATTAAAAATAATTTTTTCTAGTATTCCTGCTAAAGCTATATATTTTATATATTAATATAATGCAGGTAAATATTAATTTATATCCTTTTTTCAATTATAAAATATATAGTTAATTAATTATTATAGTTAATATGTTAATTAATATTAAGGTTAAATTTTATTTTTTTAAAAAAGGCAATATAAACCTATTATCTTTTTTACTATTTAATTAAAGGTAAGTAACTTTACTTTAATTATAAATATATTAACTGTGCTTTAGTATATAGCATTCTATAAGATAAAGCTTAAAAAAAGTATAATAAAATACCTTTAAAACAATCTCTAGGTATCTATATTATTAGTAAAAGAAGTATTGCTTAAGGCAGTTAAAATTTATATTTCGCTTTGCCCTTTATATTAAAAAGCTAAAAAGCATTATATATATAAATAGCAGATTAGCTAATTAACTGCTTTAAAGTGCTTTTTATTAAGGTTAATTAAAAACTGCGATAAAGCCGAGGCATTATATACTATATTTAACTTTATTATAATAACTATATAAAGTATAAATCTTACCTTTTCCTAATATATTTTAATAGTTACTTTTATAGCTTATATTATAGCTTTTTTAAGCTTTATAATTAATATTAAAATTACAGGAAACTATATTTTATTATTAAGCTTAAATTGTTTTATAACCTTTTTAAGATAGGTTTTATAAGAAAAGTATACCTTATACTCTTTATAGTTTCAGGTAATTTTAATATTTAGGAACCACTATATATCCCCTTTACTATAAAGCTTATACTTTACTTTAAAAGCATCTAATAGCCTAATATAAAGAGCGTTATTATTATAATAATATATAATTAAAATATTATTTATATAAAATATAATAAAAACCTTTTAAGCTTAGTTATAGAAAAGGCAAGGCTCTTTAAAGTTTAAGATTAACCTTTATTTCTTTAAGGTTAAGGATAATTTATTAAGCTATAGTTTTAGCGAGTCCTTTAGCTTATATAAAGCTTTAGCGAGCTTTAAATACATATTTAATAGCTTAAAACCTTTAAAAAGCTTATATATAATTTATTTTGAATTTTTATCTTTTAAAGTGTTAAAAAAAGCATTTTTAATATTATACTGCTTTAACTTAAAGTTAAATTTTACTATTAAAGTAATAAACATATAAAAAAAATATACTACTAATATAGCTATATATATACTCTTTATTATAAAGTATTCCTATAAGTCCCTTTAAACTATAAGTTAAACTTTATAGTATTTTAGATTTTTATTTTAGTTAAATTTATATATAAAAACTTAATATATAGGTAATAGCTTTAGCTTTACCTTGAAGTATAGTATCTTTTACTAGGTTCCTTTTGCGTACAGAGAGTTAATCTTGTTATGCGCAGTTTATTTAAACCTAGCCTTAAATAGGTATTTTATAAGCTCTTTTTAGTCTTTTAATAGTTTCGCTAAATCCTCCCAGTAAACTATTTATTTATTAAAAGTAATACTTTTCTTAAAGGAAGCTTTTTAGTCTATTACTATATTAAAAACAGTAAATGCTATTACTATACTTTTTAATTTACTATTTATTGGCTTTTATTAATTAAATAGTAGTTAATATAATATTAAAGTAAAAAGTCTTGTAATTATTAAGTATATATTAGGCTTATTATCTTTTAAAGTAGTGTTTAAGGTATATATTTTAATTTTATACACCAGGAAATATTTATTAACCTTTTTTACAGGTTATTTCCCTTAAAGTCTTATACTCTTATAAGTATTAGTTACTGCTTTATTATTTAAGGAATTATTAGCTGGCTTTTTGTTTAAAATCTACTTTTTTAATATAAAAGTAGGCGAGTCTTTTATATATTAATCTACCTTTAGCTATAGCAGTTTATCCTCTTTTATTAAATAGTATACCTTTAATATATAAAGCTGTTTTTCTATTAGCTCTTTTTCCTTAAAGAAGGGTAAATTGCTTTTAAAAGTATTGCTTAAAGTTTTTATTAGCGCGCTAGTTTTATTTATAAAGATTAACTATTTTAAAATAACTTTTAATATTTAAAGATTAAAAGGTCTTTTTAAGTATACTAATAGTTTATTTAAAGTATTTATTAAACTCATTTTAATACTTTATATAATCTTTTCCTTTAAAAGTATACTCTCTTTTTTCATATTATTTATAAAGGTATTTTTTACTATAGGAATATATATTAAAAAAAGTTTAAATTCTAGCTTATCTTTTTTAACTTTATTAAACAGTTTATTTAACTCGACTATAAACAGTTTATTTACACTTTCTTCTTTACTATTAAAAAAGCTAATTTTATTAAACTATATATTCTTTATAATAATTGCCTTTACTAGGCAGGGTAATTAAATGCAATATATATTATTTGCAGTATATTTAATAAAATATTTAATTAGGCCTTTAGGCTTTATTTTAAATTCTCTTTTATTTTAGCTAGCTTTATAGTTTCTGTTAAGTATATAGGTGCAGCAGCTATATATATAAAGTCTACTTTAATTTAGCTATAAGTCTATAGACGGCTTTTTTATTAAAAGGGGCGCGAAATTATAAAACTATTACTTTAATTTTTTAATAGGTAATATTATATTAAGGCTATATATAAAACTTATATTAATAATATATATTATAGGTTTTATACTTTTAGGCTATAAATTAGTTAAAAGGCTTGCAGCTTTAAGTATCTTTATCGATTTATTTATAATTTCCTAACCTGCGCGCTTTAAGGCGCTATTTGGCTTATATATATAGGAAAGGGCGAGCTTTAAGATAATTCCTTTTGCGTTTACTTAAATCTAAAAGTATATTAAGCCTTTAACTGCAATTATAGCTTTCTTATTATCCTACTTAAAAAAATATATTAAAATATTATATTATGTTTTTACTATACTTATAAAGTTAAAGAGAGTATTAAAGATAATATCCTGTTTTTTATTTAATAAAGGGTATATATATAACTATAAAGTATATTTTTTTTTAGTATTAAAAGCCAGTTATCCCTATTATAACTATAAAGATAGTCTTAAAGATCTTAATATACTCTAAAAAACAGTCTTAGTATTTATCTCTTAGATATTCTATAAAAGATAACCTATTTTGCATATATTAAAGTATAAGCTTTATACTTTATTTATATAATTCCCTTAATATATATATTCCTTATATTCTTTACTAGTACTTTAAGCGCTTTTAGGCCTAAATATCCTAATTATAGGTACTAAAGCTGCTTTAAGTTATTATATAGTGTTAATAGGTTATATATTAGTCTTCTCCTTCTTTTTAATATTATATAAATATAGTAGTTTATACTAAGAAAAAGGAATAAAGCAGTTATACTATTTAAAATAATATACTTAAAGATAAAGGCAATATAAAGCAATAGGGGTTTATATTAAAGAAATAGAAAATTATACTTATACTTTACCTTCCCTATAACAGTATTTAAATTTATTATACTAGTATAAAGTGTATTATTATACCTTATAAGCTATATTCCTATTTTCCGAAGCTTTAATAAAGATATAATATTAATATAAAATCCTTTAACTATAGCTATATTTATAAGCTTTACTGAGTACACTGCCTTTTAATATAAATTATAAAGAGTATCTTTTAATAGGCAGTATCCTTTTCTAGCTATAAAATACCTAGCTCTTTTTACTTTAATATAGTTATTTTCTATATTTAAAATAAAAGAGCTAGGAATAAAGTAATTCCTGCTATTTACTAGATAAATAATACTATAGGTATTAAAGAAAGTACTTTAAAAGAGGCAGTAAAGTGTAGTTTATATATTAATATATATTAATATACTTATTATATACACTATAAGGCTTATATCTTCTTTATTAATTAAGTTTAGGGAGATTAAAGCAGCTATAATAGTTAAAGCTATATCTCTTTAAGTTAAGGCTATAAAGTTAATACCCTTTTTACTAAGCTTATTATAAAGTATATACTATTTATTTTTTTAAAGGCAAATATAAATTTCTGCAGCTTATTACAGGTTAAAAATATATTTCCTTTTTTTATTAAGTTTTCCTTTAAGCGCAGCTAATAGTATATTATAGTCCTTTAAAGGCTAATTATATCTTTTTTATTTATATAAGCATTTTTTCCTAGCAGGAGCTTTTAAATATATAGTATTATTCGCTATAGCTTTATTTAAGCGGTTATTAAGTATTATATAAAGTCTGTAAATATAATTTTCTGCATTTTATATACTATTTAAAAAAAGTAAATTAAGCTAATTAAAGGAGAAGATCTTAGCGGTATTGCTGCTTTTAATTTAACTGTTTATATAATATAGGTAATATAAAATAAAGTTTAAAGTATAGTATATTTTAATAGCTTTTAAGAAAGCCCTTTAAGCAGCTATTCCTATAACCTTAAAAATCTTATACTTAACTGCATTTATATAAACGCGCGCTTAGTTTATATACTATACTTTTAGCTTTAAATTCTTATACTTTATATCGCGTAAAATATATTTATATAAAATCTATGCTTTTTTATATATTATATCCTCGCGAAAAGTTAATTATTTTTTAAGCTTCTTTATAATTTAATAAATAGTAAACTTAATATTTAAGTTTTTATTATTTTTATTAACTGCTTTAATAGCAGTAAAGGCTAAGGCTATAGCTTAAATCGCAGCTTTAAAGTCTATAAGGACTAAAGTGTAAATACTAGTATTAACTGTCTTTTATATTTATTTAAAGATTACTGCCCTAGCTTTCCTCTTTTTAATATATAAAGTAATAGTATACTGGTATTTATAAAGCAGATTATTATAATAAATAAAGATATTTATTAAAATAGCTTTTTTTTTAAATACTTTTAAAGCATTTTTTTTTACTTTAGTTAAAGTAAATAGCTTTAAAGCAGGGAAATAGTTATTATTTTAATTGGGGAGATTAAAATTAACTTTATTCTAGATCCTTGCAGTAGTTATATAGTTATCTAAAACAGTAATCTATTTAATTTATTATACTATTAAATCTAGTTTTATAAAGGTAATATCTCCTGTATTATTTATTATAGAAAGTAGCTTTAAAAGCTTAAAAGTAAAAGGAACAAGTAAAAGTAAAGATATAATATTAAAGGAAGTTTCTAGTAACTTTAATAGTTACTACTTAGGCTTATAACTATCGCGGAGTGTAATACAGCTATATAAAGTATAAAGAGAAATAGGAATAAAGGTTAGTTTTAGTAATAAATATACTATAATAGCCTTGCTATATATATATATAGCTAATATAAAAGAAAATGTAGAATATATGCATTATAAGCGCCTATACAGTCTAATATATCGCTTACGCGATATATATATTAGCTGGTATTTGCTATATAAGTAAATAAAAGCTCCTTAACGCTAATAAGCATTAATAAATGGTAGGTCCTTAGCTTACTTAACCCAATAAGATATTCTTTAACTTTTCCCTTAAACCAATTATAACTAGCGAATATAGTTTGCATTTACTTATTAGTATTAGCTTTATTATTAAAGAAATCCCTTTAAGTAGGTTTAAATTACTTTAAAGTATTCCCTTTAAGTTGTCTGGCAGTTAAAAGAACCTTATTAATCTCTATATTAAAGCTAGTTAAAAAGTAAATAAAATAGTTATATAGTTAAGTAAAAAATGGTTAAAGTGCTATAGTACTTTTATTAAAATGCTTAAAGGGTTATATTTTAAGCGACTCTCTTAAATCCTTTAGAGATTGGTCTCCTTTAGGGTTTAGTATAGGGTTTAAATTAGGTGTAGGCAGCGCTTAATTCTGTAAGTTTATAATAGTTATTTACTGTTAGTAAATTATTTAGTTAAGCCTAGCGTTTTTAGTAATTAAGTATTAGTAGCATTACTCCTGTTTTATGCAGTTGGCTTCTATATATCGGAAGGCTTCCTTTATGCGAATGTATAGTTATTCCGTTTTATTAACTTTATCTTTATCTTTGCTTCCACTTATATTATTATCTTTATTATTGTCTTGCCTTTAGCGAGGAGGTGGAATAGAAGGTAGAGTATTAGGGTTATTAAAAGAGGATACTGCAGCGGATATACTTGCAATATTACTTAAGATTTTTAGTGGCCTTTTAAATAAAAGTCGTTAACGTATAATAATCTGAGTTAATTCTTAAGGGATAAACCGAGGTTTATGGGTTTATATTAATAAAGAGCTTAAAGATAAATATTAAGCAGGGTAATATAATTACAATTTTATAGAATAGGCAGTTCTAGTAAATATAATTATTAACGACTGTTTAAGTAACTATACTAAATAATTATAATTTATCTAGTCTTATATATAAAGGAGATATATAATAAATGTACTTGGATTATATATGGATTACGGTTGTGTTGGATTACCTTAGCTTACGTTCCGTGATCCAAGTGATCTGTAGTTTACAGTAATCCGAGTGATCCTTCCTGATTGGACGGTCGTTCTGTCGTTCTTCCGGGGTACATACCGCCCTGGACCCTTTATGCGGCCATAAGAGGGTCGGGTCGTGACACTAGGCTATTTCCACTCGAGCCTGTGCATTAGGAGTCAAGCGTTAGTAAGCTTTTTGTTTACTAGAGAGTTATCTAGGTATACTGCATCCAACTCCTTGTCATCCCTATTCTATAACATCGAAAAGCTGCACAGCTACTTCTGCATGCGAAAGACATAGTATCTAACCAAAAAATAACATAAAAGTAAGCCAACTATATATATCCAGATCAATATATAGTATATATAAATGCAAATATAATCCCACTCGCGACTAACCCAGCACCAGATCTACTTGCAAGTCAGCCAATAGTAAAGAGATAGTTAAAGGGGGTAAAAGGTTTACTGTATAAAACCCCGATTAAGGCTCCTAATAAGTAGGAAAAATAATGCAATAATTAATAGTCCACTATAGTAGATTATACAGTATACCCACTATAACTTAAAAGATAAATTAAAGTTAGTGTAGAAGTAAAAGACAAGAAAGACATTAATAGCCATAGCTAGGGATTACTAGGGGTCAGATTGCATAAACCTATTAAAAGTAATCAGATTTAAGGGATAGCCTCTTTATCTCCTATAAAAAGCAAAGCTAAAGGAATAAGTACTATCGCGTAGTTATCCCTGCGCAGTAGTCAATCTAAAGTAAGCCCAAGGTGACTTACATCTTAAACAGGAAGCTCTGCGCTTAACACAGCACTATTGCCTGCCCAGCCTCAATCCCATCAAAGGCAATAATACTTCCCAATACTAGCACCAATATTAGCAACGCTTGCAAAGACGATAAAAGTATTCTGCACATTACACACCCATCGCACCAGTCTATACGCCAGTAAGATCAGTATAACAGACACCAGGCTAACCGCTCCACCGATGCGCTCCACGATCACGAGTGTCTCGATTTGGCTATCCGTTTCAGCTTCTCTGACTCTGGGGGCAATAAGGAGCTTGAGGCCATGATGATGAACCAAGTTTTAGCTTTTTCAGAGTTGCCAGGCCCGAGGATAAGAGAGGAGAGGAGAAGCTGATGGCGATGCTGAGAATGGTGATGGAAATGGATACTGAAGCAGAGTTTCGAAACCAATATTGTCATGCTGAAAAGTCGAAGATGAAGAGGGAGAGAACAGTGAAGAGGGGGATGCGAGATCCAAGACCTGAGAACCGGTGAAGACGTTCAGTTAGTGGTGGCCAGCTGCTGTCATCACTCACCGTAGGTTATCCTAACGACCTTGGAATTTTGAGATTATTTATTCACATATGCTCTGACTAGATTTTAAGTTCAAAGATATTGAGGAGGCATACAAGACTTTTAGGGAGGCGAGAAAGAGCGGAGCGATTAAGATGCTGATTGATATGGAAGAGGAATAGTAAAGCGTATGTTGTCGGGCGTATTCAACATACTCCACTACCCAGTCTTTTCCTTTCATTTTCCACTCTCTTACTGATACCTTCATTGGACTCCATGGGAGAGGATTAGGTTCTGGCTAGCTATATAAGGTAGAATTGCACCCAGATAGTACGCCGAATCCATCTTCAGTCATTCATTTTCGACCTCAGCTTCACATCTCGACCGTTACGCGGCACTGGAGCCCGCAGTGCGAGTCTTTCTACTGTTGTTATTGTGATCACATAATCCCTTAATCTGCGAGGGTCACAATTCGCAGCTTCGTGGTCCTATTAGCCGCACGACAGCGCGGACGTAGCCGAGTGGAAAGGGCTTTGAGTTCTGAGGGAATGAAGGGACTTATCGACCTCATCGCCTTGAGTAATATATGTTGGTCTCCAGACATATTTGGCTAGTTGTCTACCTTGGATGGTGAGCACTGCACCGCCTCTCATTCTTCTGGCTGCTGACGAATTGGAAAGTGGCAGAGGAATGGCATGTTAGATTGATGCATGATTCTTAATGATGTCCTAAGTTGCAGGGTCCAAGTGACCATCGCCATGAAGGTCTCCATAGAAGGCCTGCTCCATGAAACCGAAAGCATAGTTGACTATGCCACCTAAGTTGTTGCAGCTGTGCAGTGATTGGCAGCAGGAGCTCACGCGACTCACTATCGCAGGATCTAGATAGCACTTACAATTGGTCTCCTTTTGATTGAGGGGGCCCAGGTTTGATGATGAAAGACTGAATTGTAGCTAAACTATAAAAAGCACATGTGAGCTCGTTGGTCTTCGTGCTGACAAGGTCAAGTCATGCTCACATATCCCTGTCAACATTTTCAAGCGTTCGAATACGAGTCTCATTAAGTTCCAACTAGGTGAATAAGCTCCAGATCTACGGAGTACTAGTCCCGCTCTTGGGCGTCCCTTATGGTTCGACTAGTACCGTTTAGTATACGAGATGTCATCAAGGCACTACAAATGCACTTAGGTGGATAATCCTACAAAGCCCCGCTGGAAAGAAGTCAAAGGACGCGGAACCTTGACGGGCAAAAGGTTTGGCACCAATCACGATGTTTGAAAGGATGGTCGGCTTTTATTAGGCTGATTACTCCGTACTTTAATGAGCTTTGCTTGCCTTTCATGGAACATTCAAGACGGGCTATCTTTGGAGGGCAGTTGTAAATGCTGGGGTACTAAATGGACATTTCAGTTAAGCTAGTTAAACTATACAGCAATTTAGGTCGTGGGACTAACAAAGTTTTAATTGGGAATTCATTGATAGTGGCAATATTATAAATATATTTGCTATAATATCCTCTTTTAATAATTTTAATGCTTACCTTTTATTTTAACATTTTATTGAAGTTAAATGTATAATAAAGATAAAAATATAAAAAAAAGTAAAAATAAAAATAAAATAAAAAAATAAAATAGATTTATATTTATATAATTCTTTTTAATATATAAAACTTAATATATATAAAATAAAAGTAATACTATTAATATTAAATTATTAAAAGTATAATACTGTAATAATAAATTTATTAATAATAGCTATTAATAAATTTATAAAATAAAATATTATTTATATTTACTTAAAACTTTATATTAAAGTTTAATAAAAATTAACCTTTAAAGGATTTAAAAAGGTTATTTAAAATATAATCTTTAAAACACTTAAATAAAAATATGGTAATATTCTACTGATTTTGTAATTAATTATATAATTATTTTATTTACTTTTTAATTAATTTTAATATAAAAAGTAGTAAATTGTTTAAACTATTAAATAATATAAAAGGAATTATAATAATTTAAATAAATATATAAATATTAAAATATATAAAGGGAAGTAAAAAGTAATAAAATATATTTATAAATTTTAATAATAAAAGATTTAATTAAATAAACTTAAATATTATTTGAAAAGGAAAAGTAAAGGTTATTTATTATAATTAAAATAAATTAAAATAGGTTTAAAAAGATTATAAAGCTATATAAAAGCTAAAAGTTCATATAGTTTAAAAACCTATATAAAAGTTTAAATAAAAAGTTAATATAGTTTTAAAAAGTATTAATTATATATTATTTAATTATATTATATATTATTATAATAAAGACTATTTCAATTTAATTAAAAACGTTATAATTAAAATATAGTAAAGTGAATTACATTTATGTTTCAATAACCAAGTTTATATAAAAAAGACAATTAATAATAAAATAACTATAATAGTTATTTTAAATACTTAAATTATATAAATAAAATCTATAGGTTTTATATATAAAAAGAATATACTATAAGGAATTATATATAACGAAATAGTATATTATATTTTATATTATTTATACTATATATAAATATATAATATATTTTCCAAAGAATAAATAATATAAATAAATAATAATACTTTATATTAATTATATTATTTATATAGTAATAAATTAAAAAGTAACTAATATTATTAATAAAAAGGCTATAAAGTAATAATTTATAAATTATATTTTTTAAAATATTAAATAAAAGAATATAAAACTAAATTAATTAATTATAATTTAAACAAATATATTAAAATAAAGCTTAAAATAAACTATTAATAAATATGAATAGTAAATAATACTTTAAATTATATATAAAGTATTTAATAATAATATTATATTTAAATAAGTTAAAACTATTATGTTATTTAATATAGTAATAAACTTTAAAAAGAGAATTTAATTATATAATAAAAAAGTCTAAAGTTTATATAAATTTTAAAAACAAAGAATTATAAAAGCTTATTAATATTAAGTATATAAATATAAATGTATTTATAAAACCTATAAATAAAAATAAAAGTATATTAATAGTTATAAATTAATATATTAAATCCTTTTATATATTTTGAAAGAAAAAAGTTATAAATATAAAGATATTAGTTTAAATATCTTTATAATTTAATATATTTAATTATATAATTTTAGTAGTAACTATTTTATAAAGATAGGGTTATAGTAGTTAGGTAAGCTTAATAGGGTAAAAGTATATTAAAACTTTAACAAAGAAAAAACAGGAAGAGAATAGATTTTACTTTATATACTATATTAATAGTATATATAAGGTAAAGGCTAAGGGATTTGCATATAATATATCCTTGATTAGGTATATACCCTTTAAGGTTATATTAAGATTTTTACTATAGGATAATAATAATACTATTTAACTTTAGCGGAAATTATTAAAAAAGATTTATTAATGATTTATAAGTATATTATTTAATCTTAGTTTAACTTTTAAGTAATTAAATAAAAAGTATTATTAAAAATTTAGTTTTATAGGCTTTAAAAACAATCTTTTAATAAATCGCAGGCCTATAAAAAGTTAATAATATAGAAATATTTATTATTAAGTATTTAGTAGCTTTATTTATTACTTTATACTCTTTTTAATATAAGTT
>JAOALB010000252.1:0-49988 GCA_025331125.1 Mycogone perniciosa
GTGATCATGTTCTTATTGGCCCGTCGTTCCGATATTCTTCCGGACCCGGGCCTTGGCCTGGTCGGGTCGTGACACTTAGGCTCTATGGAAAGCCATAGCTAGGAACGCGTTGGGGCCTGGATATATGACTGGAGCTTACGTGACAGGGTATTAACATCGCGTTACAGTCAGTGCTATAATAATAGTAAAGCAATATCTTTAATTCTATTTGATATAAATACTTTATTATATTTATAACCTCAAATAATAACTATAAAAACTATTAAAAAGTTTTGTAATATAATACTTTTCTTTATATTTTGTCTGTATATTTTTCAAGTTTTTTTTATAATTCGATTAATAAAAGGAATACAAATTTTGTAATATATAAAATAAATATATTATTATATATTATTATATTGAATATATATTAGTATTCATTTGAAAATATTCTTTAATATATATAATATTATTTATATTATAAATAGTAAACAATATAGTACTTTTAATTTTTTGATTTTAAATATAAAAAGAGTTTATGTTAAAATTAAAAAAGCAGAATATAAAATTATAAAGATAATTATCCTTTAAACATCTAAAAGCAATAATATATATATTAATTAAATAAAGAAGATAAAAAGAGATTTAAGATTTTATTTTATTTTATAAATATTATAAAAATATAATATAGTTTTTACTATATTATTTATAATAAAATAAAAAAAGGTTATAATTATAAGTTAATAGTTAATATATTTTCAAATAATAAAAAGAATAATAAAAAATAACTTTAAAGTTTATTATTATATATATATAAATAAAATACTATATTAAATTATATAACTGATATAATAATTAAACATTTTATTTATTATATTATAAATAATTTTTAAAAGTATTTTGCATTTTTATATTAAATTTATATAATTATAAATATAACTTTAAATAAAATTTATAATAATAATTCCATATATTATATCTTTGTATATTTATAAACTTTCAATCAAAACCAAATTCCTTCATTTCAATTTTCTTTAATTTTACTATTTTCATTCATAATTTACTGTTATACTTCCGTAGTCTAAATATCATTTTAAGCTGCACCACCGCGACCTCCTACTCCCCATCGTGCCTGAGCCTCCGCAACAGTGGCCGCAATAGGCGGCAGCTCGCGTCCTCGGCCGGTCGGCCAAGGCATAAAGCCAGTCTCGGCCAGGAAGCGCAGATACCTTCCAATACCTTCGCGAGTAATGCCCTCGCCCGCGCTATCATCAACGCCAGTCCAGCGGTCAGCGTCGGCCTTGAGCACAGCCACAGCGTTTCTATCGTCGAGCTCAGGGGCGCGTGTCATTGAAGGCAGGTTCGACATTGCCATGTGGAACAGCGGCATTAGTGCGCTCTGCTCCTGATCCTTCTCAATGGACCCCGCCGATACAAACTCCTCGAGACGCGTCTTCCACTCCTCGTAGTCGACCTCGGGGACGTTATAGCCATAGTAACTTAATGCCGAGAGGAACTCGTTCATACGAAGTCTCGGGTGCGCCGTGACGTGGACGACGTTGACGCCCAGGAAGGGATTAAGGGCCGCGGCAATGACGACTCTGGCGACGTGGTCCACGGGCACGGCATTCACTGAGTTGACGATAAATGGCCTTGCCCCCAACTGGACACAGCCTTTACAGAACCTGATCAGGAAATCATCAGTATTCGAAACGCCGCTGTGGCGGCTACCGAGAATGTATCCGGGACGGACAATAGCGCCCCGCAGCCCGCGCTTGCCAGCTTCCCGGATGAGCTGCTCAGATACCTTGGAACAGTTAGCCTCATGAATCCTCTTTGTATAATGAGTCGACATACCCATTTGGTTTGGCCATAACCAGTGCCAAGGCCAACACGGCTCCCCTGCATATCGTCAGCCTCAAGCACCGCTCCGCACCCAGTCGCGGTTTGCTCGTAAGAGAGGTTGACGTAGTGGTCAGTATCCAGAGTCGAAGTCGACGACACAAAACAGAAAAGCTTAGGCTTTCCCTCGTTGCAGAGCTTCATTGCGTCGATAGTTGACAGGACGTTGCTACGCATCATCTGCTCATAGCGAGCGATCCAATGGACATGTGCCCCATTATGGACGAGAATATCCGTCATCTCGGCGACGTGCTTCCAACTGGCATCGTCAAGACCAAGACGAGGCTTGGACAGGTCACCAAGGACACAAGAGATCCTATCGGCCCATGAGTCTTGCCACAAACCATAGCCTTTGAGTGACCTTGTGAGACGATCCTTCGCGAAAGTCAATTCCTTGGCCCCACGGATGTGCACGATGAGCTTGGTGTTCTCTCTGTCGAGGATATCCTTAACCAGGTAGGCGCCCAAGAAACCTGTGGCACCAGTGAGGAAGAACGTGGCACCACTCGATGGGCTCAGGGCATCTGGATCCGCGCCCTGGTACTTGGCGTCCAGTGAGTTGACCAGCTCGTCAAACGACTTGGCGTAGGCGGTTTCGGCGGCCTTGTTCACTGAGACAACCTGACCACTGTGCAGATGGTCCACCTGGGTACTCAGACCCCGGAGAGTGGGGTTCTCGTAAAGAACGCCGATGTTTATGTCAACGCCCAAATTTTTGCGGATGTTGAGGAGGAGCTGCTGGGCCAGAAGACTGTGTCCACCGCAGTCGAAGAAGTTCGATTCGGGCCTAGGCTTGGTCAGCTTTGATCTGTAGAGCATTGCTCTGGTCCACATACTTGACAGTCTTGGCGTTGAGACCCGGGATTAGAGTCGACCATTGCGAGGCAATGGTCTTCTCCGTCTCAGACAAGGCCTCCCAGCTCTTTAGATCCTCTGTCGAGGCGTCCTCCATCATCTCAGCAGCATCGGGGAAGGGCAGATTCGGGGCGTCGACCTTGCCGTTCGGGTTAAGAGGGAGCTTCTGTAGCATGATGTAGATGGAGGGCACCGAGTGAGCCGGCAGGCGGGTCTTGAGGTGGTCTCGCACCACAGCCTGCATACGGCGGAACCTTTTAAGGTAG
The DNA here is from genome assembly GCA_025331125.1 of Mycogone perniciosa. NCBI lineage: Eukaryota > Fungi > Ascomycota > Sordariomycetes > Hypocreales > Hypocreaceae > Mycogone > Mycogone perniciosa. Next base: position 3,003 of record JAOALB010000252.1, read on the forward strand.
ACCACACTGGATCCCATCTCAACACCCTCGTCATTGACATCCTCGTGATTCTGGGTCTCCAGCCAGCGCCTCCACTCGGCGATCTCGGGAACAATGTAGCTAACAAGCGTCGGCTCCTCGTTACGATCTCTCCGAACGAGAGTCTTGCAGTCTCGGATCAGGGGGCTGCCGCTCAGGTTGGCATCGATCTCGTTGAGCTCGATCCGGAAACCACGGATCTTGACCTGGGAGTCGATGCGGCCAGACACACGCACGGCTCCCGAGGGGAGATACTGGCCAAGGTCTCCTGTGCGGTATAGTCTATCACGGGGGCCCTTATAAAAACGGCGCCACGGCTCGTCCTTGTTGTTGACCTTATCGGCTTCCACCCACTTAGCGTTATCGACAAACCAGTTATCGACGAACTTCTCCTTGTTCTTTTCGGGATCGCCGAGGTAGCCTTCAGCCAAGCCAGCCGCTCTGATATACAGCTCGCCGACCTCACCAATGCCGCACATCTTGGTGTGATCTTTTTGGGAAACGACGAGTACTTGGACATCTTGCATCCCCCAACCCGCGGGAATAGTGTCCCCGAGCGAGTCAAGGGCTGTAGGGTCATCTGCGGCGGAGGGGATTTCGAAGTAAGACACTGCCCGACTGGTCTCGGTGGTGCCGTACATGTTTACTATAGAGCATGAAGTCCCTAACTGGCGAAGTGCCTTGCAGTCGCGGGTGGTGAGAACGTCACCGACGAAGAAGACGTGCCGCAGGGAGGGGAACTTGGCGGTTGCGCCACCGACGAGGATCTGTCCCATCGCAGGAGTGAGGTGAGTCGTGGACGGTGACCACAAATTCATCCATTCGCTCAGCCTCTCGTGCTGGATGTCTTCCTTGGCCGGGATGAGCAGCTGAGCGCCGAGCCACAGGGGCGTCATGATATCTAGCCTCTAAGGTCAGCCTACGCAGTAAATCATGATAGAAGCCATCTCTTACCGCGCTGGATGGGGTCATGGGCGATACCAGAGAGACAGGCGAACACACTCTCCGATGAGAGGTTAAAACGCTTCGCCATCCAGGGGAAGTACCTTGTCAGGCTATAATGACGTCCTAGCACCGATTTGGGCTTTCCTTCAGATCCAGAGGTGAAGCTGCAGACAGGAGTGGAGTCTGGGCCGACAAGGACATTGGGAGGTGACGAGGCCTTGCCTCGTATGCTGGCAAATATATCTCTGCCTTCCTTCTCGCCACCAGACAGCACGCCGGAGTCACTGAGGCGGAGATCCGGGATCCGGGTCTTGATAGATAGCTCATCGTCGATGTACTTCTGTACCAAAGGAGCAAGGGGACTAAATTTAGCTTGTCAGTAAAGAAAGGGTCATAACAGAGTTCAATATCCCGTCACAGAGAGCCTTAAGTACAACAAACACTTACCCATTCTCGTCTGTGGCCTTGCCTATGGAAATCAGGGCCTTGGGCTGGGAAACTTCGAGATAGACTACTCCAGTCAGGCAAACTGCTTGCAAGAGAAAGCAGAGGATAGTACAAACTCTGCTGCCTCTGTGGCGGGTAAAGAGGGTCAAGCACTGTTACTGTAGCTCCAGAAGCCTGAACATCTCGGTCAGTTGTATTTTGTATTTAATATTGGGGCTGGATGTGGTAAGCCGCACCAGAGTTCCCATGAAGGCACAGACGAGCTCGACCGAGCGGTGAGCAAAGATCATGACAACATCTCCATTGGTGATGCCAGCGTCGTGCAAATAGTTGGCAATGGTGTTGGACGCCTCGTCGATCTGGCGGTACGTGAATATCCTGGTTGGCGACCTTGTTCAAACGTCAGCAGCTTGACTGGGCGTATGGCGGTCGATCTGGGGGGGTGTCTTACGTAGAACTCTTGGTTTCAGTCACACAAGGCCTGTCGGGATGGGCCAGAGCGTTCTTGTGGAATATCTCGTGGATTGCGCCACCATAGCCGCTCCAGTCAAGATCGACCGTGGGATCGGGGAGCTCGACCATCGTGGCGGTCGTGAGCGTAACGATGGCAGATATCAATCAATATGGAAGAAGTAAGAAGTAAGAAAGCTGACCATTAACTGGCGGCGGATTGAGTCAACAAAGGAAGGTATTTCGGCTTGGATGCGTCACCCAATAAATTTCCGCCACTATTGACTCCGACTTTCGGGAGGGGTAGTTGGCAGACTCTCCCTACCTATGTCGGATCTAGCTGTTGAGCTTAACAATATGCGAGGAATCCTCCTAATTGAAGCTAAGCAGGAAACTGGAAAATAGAGGGCGCCGAAGGCGGCCGCAAGGATCGCAAACGTTAGCTTAGTACAAGACCCACATTCTGATTTTTAATTAGCTAATAATGCAGCAGTATATGTATTTCCATTCAAAATACTATACGGAGTAGAGAGTAACCTTTTTTCTAACTGGCAACAACTTCATGATATTATGTAATGCCATGACGGCTCAGGTTATTGATCGTGATAGTAGCCTTTCTGATCATTACAGTGTACCTAGGACTTGATTTTGATGGTGATTTCATGATATTTAGAAGCACCGGGACTTACTTGTCATCAGCCAATCAAAAATCAGGATATAGGTCTTGTACTAGGGGTAAGCTAACCTTTGTGATCCTTGCGGCAGGTAGGAAATTGTGTTGTGGACTAGGTTATTATTGGGTCACGTGACAAGAGAGATGATAGCCGAATATGAGCAATACGATGCCCTAATACGGATTACTCCGTACAAATTGGTAGTTAGCTAAACCTAGTATGATTTCAGCCACAGTCTAAGCGCCGGAAAACGGATGCAAAGCGGCGCAAGAAGACGAAGACTGCGGATAAAGACCCATCGAAGCGCAGGAATGGCACTGTCCTGCAGAGGGCTGCAACCTTGTTTTCCCTCCGACTTGAAGATTCTATGCCGTCATGTCAAGGGATGTGGCAGGGTCTTTAGGTCTGAGGATGACCTGCAAACACTTTCTCCAAGAACACCGTGAGAAAGTTATACCCTGCCGCGCCGAGGACTGCTCGCAAGTCTTTCTAAGCGAAGCATCAGAGCGAAACCATCATGCGAGTAACCACCTCAAGTTGAATTTGCCGTGGCTAGGAACTACGTGCAACAAAGTCTTCCCCTCTCAAGACCAGAGAGTTACTCACCTTCATCAATGCCATCAGGGTGAGAAGGTATACCTTGTCGCCAGCATGGATGCAAGGAGGTCTTCAGCAAACGACAGGAGATGCAGAAACATCTGAAGGCAGAGCATTCAAAGCTAAAAGCACTCTTAGATGTGCCAAACCGTCGAAAATCGTTAACAAGATCGTCACTGCATGGTGTCCAACCACCACCACTCTCAACTATAGCACCGCGCCTATCAATGCCGAAAGTTCTGAAAGAGGGATAATACGCCTGTCCCGAAGATGCATAGATTGTGAAACACAGTATGCCTTTCATCACGAACTTGAGAAGCACAGGCTGGTAGGAGAAGATAGCACCAAGATTTGCGACGAGCACAATTGTTTCAAGGTCGCATTCCACACTTCGCGGCTATGCAAGGATCACTTGTCCTCGTGGAGAACCCCTGCTGCAGCTGCAACTCAGGACCTACGGGACCTCAAGGCTTCCCCGTCTCCAGCGCTAGCTGTCGCATGGACTCTAGAACCCCTAATGAGAAAACATGCTGGGCCTATTCCATTCAATTCAAGCTGGAAAGTCTCCTTCCTCGGAGCTGAGGTTCCCAGATCTTGAGTTTAACAGCTCGACAAAGAGAGTCTTTGAGATTGGCATGTGTAATGCTGAAGGTGACTATCTTTAATAGCTAAGATCTTTTTTTAGTTATAGTTTAAGGGGACCTACAAAAAGACCCTGTTGTTAGTCTTTTTGTTTTTCTTTATCTGCTTATAGGATATAGATTGATGTTAACAGAAGGTTCAATATAGGGTCGAGGGGTCAGGAATCTGGGAAGTCTAGCAGATTCACTACATCCAACCTAATTAACTTGATGGTCAGCCGACGTAAGTGGAAGTCGATCAACGGAAGCGGTCTCGAATCTGCTGAACAAATCGAGAGCTATATCCCCCGGGCCTCCCGCTCTTCTTCCTTTCTTCATTCCTTCTTCCTTTATTTATAGCTTAAAAGGTAGCCTTCAACCACAGCCTTCAACAACAGCGGTCTGGTGTAATCCTCACAGTTTGGAACCTTGAGTTGTTAGCCAAGCGGTAAATGCCTAGCTAGTCGCTCTGTAAGACAAGGCTCGTCAGAATTGCGGTAATCCTTGAGTAAAAGTGGTGGTTGTATGCCTGCGGGGCATCAAATGATTGCATCGTGATAATCCTGGTTGTTGTGTTAATGTTGTTAATGTAAGGCCGGCTGCGTTGAACGCTATACGAAGACTGGAACGGTATGTTATCCCTATCGATATGTTAGGCCCAAAGTCCTTCAAGCTAACGGTGCAATACAGGCTCTAATGTCCTTCATATTCAGCATCGATCGGAATCGCTCGAATTTCTGTCTTGATAGCTATTTGGTCAAGCCGTCGGCGGGCATCTGATCGGAAGCGAGATATTCCACAAGAAACCTTCCTTTCTGATGCTCTTGCTTCAACTACATGATCTAGTCGGTGTTAACAACAAGCCGGATCGATTGGAGGTTATCGCAATAGAGCTTCAAAAGGACCGAGATCGATGGATACATTGCGAAGGGGGCGCTTCAACGCGTAGCCTTCCTTCCTTAGCAGTGTATTCAAGTTCCAAGACCTTTGCTTCTGTTGTAGAAGTCGTCACGGTGTCTTACAGCCCCGAAGTTCACCTAAAAAGTCCTCCATAGATCATTATAATGTATCTGAATGATGATCGTCTTGATTCCATGTCGTCTGCAAATAGAGCATGAGAGGCGATAATCAGGGCATCGCGCGTTGTCAGCCCATCGTATTGTATTCGATAGCGAGGAAACGAGTCACATAGAGATAGTGGATATATTGGTTTGCCGCTTCCCCATGCTTTGCTCCGGTGACAGGCTTGTCATGAAGCGAGCAAGCTCTGCTGCGGCTCTCGCGACATCCATTTTGTCGGGACTAACTCACATGCCCGTCCCCCACAGATTTTTCCTTCTTGTATCTTACCTTATACAGAACTACTACCAAATACAGCAGCAGCTGTATTAGGTGGTAGTTATATAAGATAGGCTGACAGTCTTAGTTTAATACAAATCAACCTTCTTCCCCCATCAACCTCCTGACCCCGGCTTTGCTTGCGACGGCCACAGGTACGCTGGAGAGCCAGCGCAAGTTGAATCCGGCTGTTGGCATCATGACCTAATGATCCGCACTGTCTTTCACCTATCAGTATCGACGGCTTCGTGGTTCTATTGGCTGTGCTACAGCACGTCTTACCCATAGGTTTGTATAGGTGGTTTGTGTGTGTTTGTGTCTGTCTTTTCCCCCCAACAAACCACATACCATCACCGGCGCGTATGGAAGGTCCTGATGTCTCCTTCAGGAAAGTGAGAAGATAGAAGCAATGTTGCAAATGTATTCTGCTTCGGTTTAGGCGTGCGTTCACTCTTCTGAATAGGTTGGTTGCCCCACATCTCCAATTGCGTTCTTCTCTTACGCTTTATCGGATTTTGTGACTCCCCCGTGGAGGATTAATAAAGTTCTCCCAGGTAACTGAATCTTCTCAATTCGTCCAAAACTCGACCGGTTGTTCGAAGGCTTTGGGATCGTTGGTCTGCACTTGCTCGTTCCCGCCCCCTCTACACCCCAAACTCCACAGCTCTGCTTATTTGTTTGTTTGTTTGCTTTATTATTTACGTCTACTAAATAAGCTAGTTATATAAATCCCTTATAGGCAATAGGATATTAAGAGCTGGCGGCTTACGCTGCTGTTTACTGAGTTTCGATTTATAAAGGAAAGAGGGTTAATTTAAGTAATATTAATTTATTTCTGTTAAGGGAGGACTATAAAGGTCCGCTTCCTTTATTAGTTTTTAAAAAGCTTTATTTCCTATAAGTTTAAATAAGTAAAAGAAGGGGGTCTTTTTTAAAGGGATATTTAAAAAAAAAAGTTTAATTATTTTATATTTTATAAAATAATTTTGCCTTTTTAATTTATTAGATTTATAAATAAACTCTTTATTATATTTCAAGCGTTTATAGTATTTTTAAAAAAAGTTATATTTTAATTTTTTTATTAAAAGTTTATAAAAGATAAAGTATAAAAGTTTAAGTTTTAAAGGGAAGGCTAAAACTTTAAGTCTTTACTATTTATAGCCTATTAAGGTTTTATTAAGCTAATTTGATTCTTTTACCTCTATAACTTTTTCTTTAATTTATTATTTAATATGTATAATTATAGCCTAGTTTTATAGTATAGTAAGGAAAACTGCACTTTATTTAATTAAATAATTAATTTATTCATTGCCTATAATATCTTTATATTTTAAAACTTATAAAATAATAGTTTTATAAAGTAAAATACTTTATATTAATTTTTAAAAGTATATATATACTTTATTAAGGGTAACTAATATACCTAATACATTTACAGTCCTTTTTACTAGCTTACCTAAATAAAGTCAGTTACTTATTTAAGCAATTACTAGATTAAGGAGGTATAAAACTATAAAGATAAATAGATAGACCTAGTTTAATATATATTAACCTGCATTCTCCCTCAATACACCACCCCTACCTGTAATTTCACAGCCATTAAGGCGTAAAGAGGTAACTGTTAGTTGCTTTCAACTGCAGACATTATAATCAAATAATTCGCAGTATCTTTTAGTCCCTATATTACTTAATTACAGCTTTATAGTTTTATTAAGAGCGCGGTTCCCGCGCTCTATTTTGGTTATTGTTAGTGTATATATATATATTTAGAGCGCTGATTCCCCTTAAAAAAATACTTTTTATATAAATAATAAAAGCTTATTAAATATTTTATTAATAATTAATAAATTATTTAAAAAAAGAAAACTATTTAAATTATTTAATTTTCCTTTATATATTTAACTATTAGCTTTATAGCCTTTAAAGTAGCCTATACCTTTATATTATAGGCTTTTATATTATTAAAGCGTTTAATATTTATAGTTACTTTTACTTTATATTAAATACCTGCTTTTTAGCCTATATTCCCTTTTATTTAAAATTTATTAAAGTAAATTAAAATTAAATAAAGGGGGAAAAGGTTAATTAACTTTAAGTATTTCTTTACTGCAGTTAATTTACCTATACCTTTTAAATTAAAATTAAAAAGAATATATAAAGATTTTTTAATAAAAAGGGTAAATTTAATAATTTTATTAATTAAAGCAGTAGTATATTAAAGTTTAGTTTATAATAATTAAACAAAGAGTTTTTTATTCATATATTAATTAATTAAATAGTTTTAATTTAATTTTATAAATTTTATTATATATTTAAATTAAGCTTATATTAAAGTAATGTTAACTATAAAGACCTTTAACTCTTTATATAAAATAGGAATATTTATAGTCTTTTAAATCAAAAGGATCGCTTTTATTATAGTTTTAAAAGTTTTATTTATTTTCTTTATTAAACTAAATACTTTTATATTTACCTGCTTAATAAAGTTAATTTATAATTATTATTTATACTTTAACTATTATACTTTTATTCTATATAAAGTAATAAAGAGGATATAAGCCTTTATAGCTTATATTATAGCTTTAAAAGGTAAGCCTTTTTAAATTTTATTAAATAATTTAAAAAAGTTCAAGATTTTATATACTTTACCTATAAATATCTTTATATATTTTTAAAAGAAAGCTTTAAATTAAAGTAAACCTTTACTTATTAAATATCCTTTTTAAGCTAAATTAGTTTTCCTTTTATTATAATATTTCTTTTATAAGTTTAGCCTTTTATATAATAAAAGTATAATAGTTTAGCTTTAATATAATTAAAGGATATTATATGTTTTACTCTTTACTTTAGTGTTTTATTAAATGCCTATTATATAAAAGTAGCTATTTTTTAAATAAACCCTTTTATAATGAATATAGCTATATTATTAATATATTTAACATAAAATTACTAATCTTTAAATTAAGGGATTAAGCTAAAGTATAATATTAATATAATAAAAGAAATAAAAAACCTTTATAAAATATTATACTTAAAAGTAATATTTAATAAATTAATTTTATCCCTTTTATAAATAAAAATAATTTTATTATTTATAAAAAACTTTATTTATTTTATAAATTAAATAAATTAACTTTATTATTTAAACTATAAAATTAATTTATTTTTTATAATAATATTAAAAGCTTTAAAGATATTAAAAGTAAATAAAGTTATAACTTTTTATTATTTCAAGTAACTTTAATATTATAAATTAAATAGGCAATTAAATTTATAGCTGCTTTTTAAAAAAGGCTTTAAAATATTATTTTAAAAAGATTTTATATTTAAATATTAAAAAGGATACCCTTTTAGTAAATAGCCTTTTAAAGCTTTTTGTATATAAAATAATAGTTAAATCAATTTAAAAGCTTTATAGGTTATATAGTTAAGTTTACTAGATCTAAATATAGTAGTAACTTTAATATTTTTAAAAGAAGGGGGTAATATTTTAGCTTAAAGTAACTTTTAAAAAAGTTTATAATAAACATTTTAATAATAAGCTATATATAACATAAAAAGGTAATTAATATATTATTTATATTAAGTATAGTATTTCTTACTTTAATTATAGCCTTTTTTACCTTTTCTTTTAATAACTATTTTATTTTATAGTCTTTAAAGGCTTTTTAATATTTAAAGTTTTTAAAGGTTTTTAATATTTTCTTTAACTCCTTTTTACTGTAATAAATATTTTTTAAAAAAAGCTGTTTACTTTTTAAGGTTTAAAATACTTTTATTACTATTTATTAAAAAAAGGGGTTAAAAATAATTTATAGCTTTATCTTATTTAATTATTTATTAAATACCTTTATTTAAACTAGCTTTAGTTATAATTTTATTTTAATAATTATATTTTTTATATTTAATAGTATTATATAGTATTTTCTTTATTTTAAACTATTTATTAATTTTAAAGGGTATTATAATATAAATTAAATAGGCTATTTAATAGTCTTTATTTTATTAAAAGACATTATATTTATTTTAATATCTCTTTTTATTTATTAACTATATATAGTCTATAAAAAGTCTTTAAAGTATTTATATAACTATATTTAAGTCTTTTTTAATTAAATTAATTACATTTACCTTTAGAAAAAGTTAAATATATATATATATTAACTAGCTAAACTTTTATAAACTTTTAAAAGGGATATATGTTTTTTATATTAACCATTAATTAAATAAAGCTTAAAAGTATAATAATAACTATATAATGGTTAAAGCTTATATTTAAGTTTTTTATAATAGTTATTAATATAAAGTAGTTGAAGAAAATAAAGTTAATATACTTTTTAAAATCCTTTATAAAGGTATTTATAAAAGCTAAAATTAAATTATATTTATCTGCTTATTTAACTAATTTATTACCTGCAGTATTTAAAAGTTTAATTTAATTATGATATTTAATATAATATATTAAAGTGTTTTATTATAATTAAATTCAAAGGGGGTTAACTTTATTTCTTAAAGGTTTTTATTATAATATTAAAGGTAACTTTATAGTAAATATTAATTATAATATAATTATAAGCTTTTATTTAATAAATATAATTACTTTTTAATTTTAAAGGTAAAAGTTATTAATATAATAGATTTAATAATTTTTTATATATATAAAGATAAAAAGTTTAGTCTCCTTTTAATTATTAAATAATATAATATTTTAATAAATTTATAGCTTTTAAATAAATATAATATTAAAGCTATTTTGTTAAATTAATAAAATGGCTATATTATAATATTATCTTTATTTTTTTATATTAGCTTAAAAAGTTTCTAAGTTAAAGTTATTTTAATAGTTTTAATAAGGTTTATTATTTATAGATTAAATTTATAAACTTTATTTCTTTTAAAGGATTCCTTTAAAGTATTATTTATAAAGTTATTTAAATTAATAACTTTTATTATAAAGTAAATTAATAAACTTTCTTTTAATAAGCTATTAAACATATTTATTAAATTAATTTTATTTTAAAAGGGCTTTATTATAAAGGTAAAAGGTATTATTTTACTTAAACGGAAGGGTCTTTAAAATTAAGCTTAGAAGTAAAAGGGGTAAAGTTTCTTTTTAGAAATTGTAAATTTTAAATTCTTTAATACCTTTAAGTTATTTTTTAATAGTATATACTTTTATACTATCTTTAATAATTAAATATATATAGTAATTTAAAATATTAAATTAATAAAATTTAAAGTAGTTAATATATTAAATAAAATTATTATAGTTTTTATTTTTATTAATATATTAAAAAGTATATTTACTATACTTTTTATAATGCGCAGTTTTAATATACCTTTAAAGATTATAAAAGTTAAAGTATTTATTATATTAAATTACTTATACCTTTTAAATTTAAAGTTTTATTAAAATTAAATAGTTAAAGAATTTAAAGTTTATTTTATTTTCCTTTTTAAAAGAGATAAAGTAATAGTAGGTATTAATAGTTTTATTAAAAAAGGCCTTTTAGTAAAAAATTAAAAGTTCTTTAAGTTTAATGCTTTTTTAAACTTTAATTAAAATTAATATATTAATAAAGAAAATATTTAAAATATTAATATAATATTAAAAATACTTCATATAAAAAAGCTCTTTTATATATATACTTTTTTAATCTTTAAGCTATTAGCCTTTATAATTAAAGTTAAAATAAAGATTCTTTTTTAATATCTTTTATTTTAATTTAAAGTATAAATTTAAACTTGACTTTTAAAGTTATTAATTTTAATAACTTCTTATTTAATATTAATAATAGTAATCTTTTTTTAGCTATAATTTAAAAGGACTTAAAAGAAAATTTTATTATTAGTCTTTAAAGTAATTTTCGCTTATTTTTATTTATTTTTATAAATAATAAAAGCTAGTTTATTATTTCTTTATATTAAAGAGTTTTTATTTATATTTATAGCTGTAACTATAGCTTATATAATTTATTTTAAGCTATTAGTTAATAAAAAGGTTTTTATATTAATTTTATTTAAAGGCTAAAGTTTAATTTACTATTATTTATTATTTTAATAAAGCTTTTTATTAATTAATTAAATAATTAATAATTAAATGTTAGGTTAAATAAGCTAAGGACCTACTATTTATTAGCGTTTATTAGCGCTAAAGAGCTTTTATCTGCTTATATAGCAGATACCAGCTAATATATATATCGCGTAAGCGATATATTAGACTATAAAGGCGCTTATAATGCATATATTCTACGTTTTCCTTTATATTAGCTATATATATATATAGCGAGGCTATTATAGTATATTTATTACTAGAATTAAGCTTTATTCCTATTTCTCTCTATACTCTATATAGCTGTACTGCGCTCTATAACAGTTATAAGCTTAAGTAGTAACTATTAAAGTTACTAGAAACTTCCTTTAATATTATATCTTTACCTTTACTCTTTCCCTTTACCTTTAAGCTTTTAAAGCTACCTTTTATAATAAATAACGCAAGAGATATTACCTATATAAAACTAGATTTAATAATATAGTAAATTAAATAGATTACTATTTTAAATAACTATATAACTACTATAAGGATCTGGAATAAAGTTAATCTTAATCTCCCTAATTAGGATAATAACTATTTCCCTACTTTAAAACCACTTACTTTAATTAAAGTAAAAGAAACCGCTTTAAAAGCATTTAAAAAAAAGCTACTTTAATAAATATCTTTATTTATTATAATAGTCTACTTTATAAGCATTAATACATTATTGCCTTATATACTAAAAAAAGGAAAGTTAAAGCAGTAATCTTTAAATAGATATAAAAGACAATTAATACTAATATTTATACTTTAGTTTTTATAGACCTTAAAGCTATAACCTAAGCTATAGCCTTAGCCTCTACTACTATTAAAGCAGTTAATAAAAATAATAAAAGCTTAAATGCTAAGTTTACTATTTATTAGATTATAAAGAAGTTTAAAGAATAATTAACTTTTTGCAAGGATATAATATACAAAGGAATCTAAATTTTATATAAATGCGTTTTATATAATATAAAGTATAAAAACCTAAGGCTAAAAGTATAGTATATAAACTAGGTATATATTTATATAAATGCAGTAAAATATAAGCTCTGTAAAGTTACAGGAATAGCTGCTTAAAAGGCTTTCTTAAAAGCTATTAAAGTACACTATACCTTAAACTTTACTTTATACTACCTATATTATATAAACAGTTAAATTAAAAGCAGTAAAACTGTTAAAATCCTTTCCTTTAATTAATTTAATTAATTTTTCTTAAATAATATATAAAATATAGAGAATTATATTTATAGACTTTGTATAATACTTAATAACTATTTAAACAAAGCTATAGCGAATAATACTATATATTTAAAAGCTCCTGCTAGGAAAGAATATTTATATAAATAAAAAGGTATAATTAGCCTTTAAAAGACTATAGTATACTACTCGCTGCATTTAAAGGAAAACCTAATAAAAAAGGGAAATATATCTTTAACCCGCAATAAGCTATAGAAATTTATACTCGCCTTTAAAAAAACAAATAGTATATACTCTGCAATAAACTTAGCAAAAAGGGTATTAACTTTATAGCCTTAGCTTAAAGAGGCATAGCTTTAACTATTATAGCTGCTTTAATCTCTTTAAACTTAATTAATAAAAGAAATATAAACTTTACAGTATATAATAAATATATTAATATATACTAATATATAAAATATACTTTACTGCCTTTTTTAAAATACTCTCTTTAATACCTATAGTATTATTTATTTAATAAATAATAGGAATTACTTTATTCCTAGCTCTTTTATTTTAAATATAGAAAATAACTATATTAAAGCAGGAGGAGCTAGGTATTTTATAGCTAAAAAGGGACGCCGCCTATTAAAGGATACTCTCTATAATTTATATTAAAAGGCAGCGCATTTAATAAAGCTTATAAATATAGCTATAGTTTAAGGATTTTATATTAATATTATATCTTTATTAAAGCTTTAAAAAGTAGAAATATAGTTTATAAAGTATAATAATATACTTTGCACTAATATAGTAAATTTAAATACTATTATAAGGAAAGTAAAGTATAAGTATAATCTTTTATTTCTTTAATATAAACCCCTATCGCTTTATACTGCCCCTATCCTTAAATATACTATCCTAAGCAGTATAACTACTTTTATTCCTTCTTTTTTATATAGACTATTATATTTATATAATATTAAAAAGAAAGAGAAGACTAATATATAACTTATTACTACTATATAATAACTTAAAGTAGCTCTAGCACCTATAATTAGGATATCTAGGCCTAAAAGCGCTTAAAGTATTAATAAAGAACGCAAGGAATATATATATTAAAAAAACTATGCAAATAAAGTATAAAGCCTATACTTTTATATATATAAAACAGGTTATCTTTTACAGAATATCTAAAAGACAAGCATTAAGACTATTCTTTAAAGTATACTAAAATCTTTAAAACTATCCTTATAGTTATAATAAAGATAACTGGCTTTTAATACTTAAAAAAGAATATACTTTATAGTTATATATACGCCTTTTATTAAATAGAAAATAAAATATTATCTTTAATACTCTCTTTAACTTTATAAATATAGTAAAAATATAATATAATATTTTAATATATTTTTTTAGGTAAAATAATAAAAAAGCTATAATTGCAGTTAAAGGCTTACTATACTTCCAGATCTAGGCAAACGCAAAAGGAATTATTTTAAAGCTAGCCTTTTCCTATATATATAAGCCAAATAGCGCCTTAAAGTATATAGGTCAGGAAGTTATAAACAAATCAATAAAGATACTTAAAGCTATAAGCCTTTTAACTAATTTATAGCCTAAAAGTATAAAAGCTATAGTATATATTATTAATATAAATCCTATATATAGCCTTAATATAATATTACTTATTAAAAGATTAGAGTAATAGTTCTGTAATTTTATGCCCTTTTTAACAAAAAAGCTATCTATAGACTTATAGCTAAATTAAAGCAGACTTTATATATATAGCTACTGCGCCTATATACTTAACAGAAACTATAAAGCTAGCCAGAAAAAAAAAGAATTTAAATTAAAGCCTAAAGGCCTAATTAAATATCTTATTAAATATACTGTAAATAATATATATTGCATTTAATTACTCTGCCTAGTAAAAGTAATTATTATAAAGAATATATAAGTTAATAAAACTAGTTTCTTTAACAGTAAAAAAAAAGCGCAGATAAACTATTTATAATAAAGTTAAATAAGCTATTTAATAAAATTAAAGAAAATAAGCTGGAATTTAAACTCTTTTTAATATATATTCCTGCAGTAAAGAATACCTTTATAGGTAATATAAAAAAAAGAGTATACCTTTAAAGGTAAAAATTATATAAAGTATTAAGATTAGCTTAATAAATACTTTAAATAAACTATTAGTATACCTAGAAAAACCTTTTAGTTTTTAAATATTAAAGGCTACTTTAAAACAGTTAATCTTTATAAATAAAACCAGCGCGCTAATAAAAACTTTAAATAATACTTTTAAAAGCAATTTACCCCTTTTTAAAGAAAAAGAGCTAATAAAAAAATAGCCTTATATATTAAAAGTGCACTATTTAATAAAAGAGGATAAACTACTATAGCTAAAGGCAGACCAGTATATAAAAGACTTACCTACTTTTATATTAAAAAAGTAGATTTTAAAAGAAAAGCTAATTAATAATTCCTTAAACAGCAAAGCAGTAATTAATACTTATAGGAGTATAAAACATTAAAGGAAATAACCTGTAAAAAAGGTTAATAAATATCTCCTAATATATAAAACTAAAATATATACCTTAAGCACTACTTTAAAGGATAATAAGCCTAGTATATATTTAATAATTACAGGACTCTTTAATTTAATACTATATTAACTACTGCTTAATTAATAAAAGCTAATAAGCAGTAAATTAAAAAGTATAATAATAGTATTTACTATTTTTAATATAGTAATAAACTAAAAAGCTTCCCTTTAAAAAAGCATTACTTTTAATAAATAAATAGTTTATTAAAAGGATTTAGCGAAACCGCTAAAAGACTAAAAAAAGTTTATAAAACACTTATTTAAAGCTAGGTTTAAATAAACTGCGCGTAATAAAATTAACTCTCTGTGCGTAAAAGGAACCTAGTAAAAGATATTATACTTAAAGGCAAAAACAAAGCTATTACCTATATATTAGGTTTCTATATATAAGTTTAACTAAAATAGAAATCTAGAATGCTATAAAGCTTGACTTATAGTCTAAAGGGATTTATAGGAATGCTTTATAATAAAGAGTATATACGCGGCTATACTAGAAGCGCATTCTTTTTATATATTTATTGCTTTAGCAGTAAAATTCAACTTTAAATTAAAGCAGTATAATATTAAAAACGCTTTTCCTAACGCTTTAAGGGATAAAAATTCGAAACCAGTTATATATAAGCTTTTTAAAGGTTTCAAGCTACTAAACATCTATTTAAAGCTTACTAAAGCCTTATATAAACTAAAGGACTTGCCAAAACTATAGTTTAATAAATTATCTTTAATCTTAAAGAAATAAAGGCTAATTTTAAGCTTTAAAAAGCTTTACCTCTTTTATAACTAAACTTAAAAGATTTTTATTATATTTTATATAAATAATATCTTAATTATATATTATTATAACGATAAAGCTCTCTATACTAGGCTATTAAATGCTTTTAAAGTAAAGTATAAGCTTTATAGTAAAAGGGATATATAGTAGTTCCTAAGTATTAAGATTACCTAAAACTATAAAGAGTATAGGATATACCTTTCCTATAAAACCTATCTCGAAAAGGTTGCGAAACAATTTAAGTTTAATAATAAAATATAGCTTCCTATAGTCCTAATACCAGTTATAAAGCTTAAAAAAGCTATAATACAAGCTATAAAAGCAACTATTAAAATATATTAGGAAAAGTTAAAATCTATACTTTATATAGTTATTATAATAAAGCTAGATATAGTATACAGCGCCTTAGCTTTATTGCAGTTCCTAACTAACCCTAGTAAAAAGCACTTTAAAGCAGTTAATTAGCTAATCTACTATCTGTATATATAGCGCTTTTTAACTCTCTAGTATAAAGGGCGAGGCGAAATACAAGTCTTAACTACTTTAAGCAATACTTCTTTCACTAACAATATAGATACCCGGAGATTATTTTAAAGGTATTTTATTACGCTTTTCTTAAGCTTTATTTTATAAAATGCTATACACTAAAGCATAGTCAGTATATCTATAACCGAAGCAGAGTTACTTGCCTTTACCTAAATAGTAAAAGAGATAATAGGTTTATATCGCCTTTTCTAGGAAATAAAATTCAACCCTAGCGTCAATTAAAATATTAACTGTAATAATCAGCCAACTATATATCTTATAATTAAGGAAAGCACGCGAATTAATACTTTGTTAAGGGGGAATCGGCGCTCCAAACATATATACACACCAATAATAACCAGAATAAAGCGCAGGAACCGCGCTCTTAATAGAACTATAAAGCTGTAATTAAGTAATATAAAGACTAAAAGATACTGCAAATCATTTAATTATAATATCTGCAGTTAAAAGTAATTAATAGTTACCTTTTTATACTTTAATAGCTATAAAAATATAAATAAAGGTAGTATATTAAAAGAGAATATAAGTTAATTATTATTAAACTAAGTCTATTTATTTATCTTTATAGTCTTATACCTTTTTAATCTAGTAATTACTTAAATAAGCAATTAACTTTATTTAAATAGGCTAGTAAAAAGGACTGTAAATGCATTAAATATATTAATTACCTTTAATAAAACCCTCCCTATAAGCATTTGCAAATAAAAAAAGCAAATCTTAATAAAACGCTTATTTAACTAAACCTTTTAGTATTAATATTATAATTCCTTAAAGTAAATGTTAATAATATAAAGAAATAATAAAATAAATGCATTATAAAAAAAGGAAAACTAAAAAAAAAAAGAAAAATTACTATTATATATACTATTAATATCTTTATATTTAATCTATATTAAATTATTCTCCCTATATTAAAACCGCTATAATTAAATAATCTTATCCCAGTAACCTATATTTATTGCTAGGTATTTTAAGCTATTATCCGCTTATTTTATATTAATTATCCTATTACCTAAATAGGTATATAAACTTGCTTTTAGATATTATTTTAAGCCGATTTATTTATTAATCCTGGCAAGGTTAAGCTACAGTATATATTTAAGGCTGTAATTCTTTAAACTTAAAGATATTAAAGTATCCTTTTTTTTATTATTACTGCAAAAGCTACTATTATAGCCTATCCTTTTTTATTTAGTTTTATAAAGCTTTTTTTATTTTTTTATTACTTTTTAATTAAGCTTTACAGTTACTTTTAAAACTTTTTCTTTTTTTAAATTTTAATTCTCCTTTAATTTATTAAAGGAACTATTATTTTCTTTAAAAAAAATTAAATCCTCTTTTAAACTCTCTATATCCTTTAATAATATTAGTATAATAGGTAGAAGTTTTATAGGTTATAGCATTACCGAGAAATATATAGACTTACTTTTAGTTATTAATCCTATTATTACCTTTACTATAGACGCCGCTTAAATAACTAGGCTAGTAGTATTATTTTATTTTTTTACTATTAGTATAGTCTATAAAGCTAAAGAGAATACTTTTCTTTTTCTTAGCTATAGCTGGCTTAGTTATATAGTAATAGGTATAGGTATAGTTAAAGCTAAAGGTTAAGTCCTAGAAATTAATTATAAATATTATATCCTGTTTTATTTATATATTACTAGGAGAATAAATAATTGCTAGGAAAAGCTATTATTATAGTAAATTAAATAGTTTTCTTTTATAAAGTTATTTATTAATACTTTAAAATCTATTAAATACTACTTATTAATCTTTATTATAAGGTTACTTTTTCCCCTTTATTTAAATTATCTTTATCTTTATCTTTAGCGTCCTTTATAAAAGGTTATACTTTTAAAGAATACTTTTAGCGTTATGCCTTTAAAGGTTCTTAGTTTTATTTTCAGAATATTATATATACTATTAAAAGAAAGATATTTAAGTTAGTCTATATCTTAGCAGAGATTTTATATATTTATAAATAGTTCTTTTATACTCTTTTTAAGCAGATAAAGTATATTAAAGCTTTATTTATATTATTTTATAGGCAATATAATCCCTAGTTTTATTAAAAGTGCCTTTAAATTTAGTTTAATACTATTACAGCTATTAAAAAGTATATTCTATTTCTTTTTTATAACTGTATCTTTATTTTAGGTTTCCAGTAAAAGGACTATTTAAATTGCCTTTAGTTTAAAGCTTTTTTATATACTTAGCAATATCTTTTTAACTACTAGCTTTAATAAAGTAACTAAAGTATAGCTATTACTTTTTTTAAAAGAGATTAAGCATTTTCCTCTATTAAGCTAATAATTTTTAATTATTTTAACTTTTTAATAGCCTTTTATTTTATAAAAGACTTCTTTTATTTTATTAAAAATAAAAAAGTAAAAGGTTAAGCAATTTAATAGGTTTAGAAATTTATTTTAGCTTTTACTATTAAAGTAAAAGGTTAATATAAGTAAAGTAATTAATAAACTATTTAATTTTATAGTTTTTTTTATAGTATAATTAGGTTATACTTTTTATAGGTAAGGTAATAAACTTTAATTTAGCAGTTATCTTTTCCCCTTTAAAAACAGTACTTATTAACTATTCTTAAAACTATTGTCTTTTACTCCTGCCTATATATCCTCTATATAAAGGTAGTTATTTTAATTTATTTTATTTATCCTAGGAATTGCTACTTTAAAGTATTATAAAGGACTATATTTTAATTAATATATCTCCTCCTCTTTTAATCTGCAGATATATATCCTGGTTTTTAGCTGAATTATTTAATCTAATAATATATATACCTTTATTACAGTATACAGAACAGCAGGTCAAGGTAATATCTTTATTATGCCTTAAATAAGGCAAAAAGCTATAAGAATATGGTTCGGAGGTATAAAACTAAGCTATTATATAAAGACGCATATAATGCTGATAAGTTATTAAAGGGCAGGTTTAATGCCGTAACAGTACCCCCCCCTTTTAAACTCTATTTGCCCTTAAATAGCTATTCTAAGACTATATATATTCTAATCCTTTTATTATATTAATTCTATTATAAGCAGCTACTGCATCGCAGGTCTAGCTAATCAGTTATCTTCCTTTTCTTAACCTAGGCAGGCAGGCTAGGCTTATCGGGGTTTTTTATATAGTGTCACGGCACTAAACCTGCCCTCTAATAACTCATCAGCATCACGTGCGTCCTTACATAATAGCTTAGTCCTATACCTCCAAACTACATTTTTATAGCTTCTTGCCTTATTTAAGGCATAATAAAGATATCACCTTAACCCGCTATTCTATATACTATAATAGTTTATACCTTCCTATAACGACTGTGCCGTTACCTTTAACCTTTAACACTGCTTAAAAAGAATTAATAAAGTCGCCGACAGCCTAGTCGCGATACTATAAAGAGCCTTATATTTTACAGGAAATTCACTAATCCCCAACTATAGCGAGACCCTAAGCCTAAAAGCCTATATCCCTGCAGTAAAAAATACACCCTAGCCTAGCTCTTTAGCCTATACCCAATTCTTTAGCCTATATTTAACCTAAAAATACTAAAGTAAAAATAAAAGGCATAAAGGGGGACTTTAATTAAAAAGCAAGGCTTACTAATTACTTCTGCAACTAGCCTTATATCTATACTATCTTAAAAGCTTATAATAATAACTATAACCTAACCTTATAGCTTTAAGCACTAACACTTAAGCAGTTTTTTAATATTATCTTTAACTACTTCTAAAACTAAAAGTATAACTTTAATATAGCCTTAAAATAAAAAGAGGCTAAGAATACTACTATTATTAAAAACCTAAAGCTTACCTAATATAAAGTTTAAAGTTAAAGCGATATAATTAATAAGTTTATTAAAGCTAAAAGTAATAATATCCTTAAACATTAAATTAATAACCTTAAAAATAAATTTAACATTAAAGATAAAAATATAAAAACCTATTAATAAAAGTATATAAACTAGCATTCTACTATATTGCGCAATATTACAATTAATGCCAAGTACTTTAATACCCTTTATAAATATATCCTGTATATTAACAGCTAATTAAATAATAATGCCTATAATTTAATATAAAAGGCATTTAATTATATTATAATAAAAAAGGATAACTATATAATATAGGAATAGGGAAGTAATAAAACTTTTATTGAATTCCTAGACTTATAGTATAAAACTCTTAACCTTTCGCGATCTGCCGCCTAAGAGTTTAATACCTACTATATAGCAAATAAGCCATTCTAGAACTTTATTACCAAATTCTATAAACTAGCAGCCTAAGCCGGCAAAACCAATACCTAAAAGGTTAACGCTTTTCGCTTTAAAGTATTTAAAGAGATAGCCGCCACCTTTACTAATAAAAGCAATAAGCCTATAAATAAAGATAACTAGTCTGCTTAAAGAACTTTTAGTTAAAAAGTTTATAATAACTTTAAAGAGTAGGCCTATTACACTAAACTTAAAGGCGACTGCAAGTTTAAAAAACTAAACAGCAACTACACTCCTTAATAAGCCCTGCCTTAAAATAAACTAAACCCTTTAAAGCAAAAAGATACAGGCAATCTTATATAGTTAAATACTATATCCCTTGCCTTATAATATAAAGAATACCGATAACTCTATAACTTATACTATTACTATAGCGGCTAATATATAGTTAGTAACTGTATAAAAAAGCAGAAAGCTAATACTATAAGACTTTAAACCCTATAGGGATATAATAGCAGTTTCCCAGGACGCGGAATATATCGAGGCAATAGCACTATAGCGCTTTAAGGCAGGGTATATATTTTAAGCCAGGGAAAAGGTATACTGGCATTATAAGTTCCTACTCTTTAATTCCCGCAGTACTAGCACTTCTCAGCTTAAAGAAATAACCTATTATACTACAGAAACTTATTCCTACGCTATATTAATAAAACCGGCTTTATTAAAAGATTAGTTACCTCTAGTAATACACTTGCCTATAAAGATATAACTCCCGATATAGGAAGGCAAAGAAAAGAGTAACTTCCTGATAATATTATATTAAAAAGCGTAATAAAATATTAAAATAGCCTGTAAATCTAATGCCTTTATAAATATAATAGATTATTATTAATAATAGACTATTAATTTTAAATACTATAAATAGTAAATTATTATTTATCTATATTATATTATTCCTCGCGCACTTATCAGTAACTATATTAACCTTTATTAATAGTAGCTGCTTAATATAAGGCTTTATAGACTAGTATTTTCTCTAAAAGTCCCAAATCCTAATAATACAATTGCCTAAACTAAAAAGCCTTATTTTAACTAATAGTAAAGCAGCAGTACAGCTTATTAACTATATAATCCTAGATATAAAAATAGGGAAATACAGAAAGCTGTATATATTTTTCATTACTAATCTCTTAAATTAAAACCCCTTTATCTTTAAAATACTATAGCTATAGCAATATAATCTTAATATTAACTGGCTTATATTAACAGTCACCTTTAACTTGCAATATTATTTAATAAATTATTGCCTTTAAACCTGCACTGCACTAATAATCCCTAGCCTAATAACTATTCTATACAATATTAATATCCTAGGCAAGCCTTTAAAGTTAACACTTTACACTACTAGTAAAAAATAAAATAATATATTAAAAAGGATAAAAAAGAAGGTTAAAAAGAAAGTTAAGTTTTAAGCTTATATTAAAAGTATATTAAAGGAGATAACGCCCTAATAAAGAGAAAGGGACCTATATATTAACTTTACACTAACATTAAAGCAAAATCACTATTGCATTTATTAACCTAATAACTGCAAAAGACCAGAGACTAAAGTATAAATAATACTAAATAAGCCCTTAACACTAGTTTTAATAACGCCTATAGCCAGTAACAATTAATATTTACATCAACGCAACCTAGTATAATTCTTTAAGCTAAATATATTAATACTTAATAAGCTTATAGCAGTAGCACTATATAAGTAACCTAACCTAATAGATATTTAAATATCTACTGCAATATTATTTATCTAATTCTATAAAAGCCTATCTGCCTAGTATATAAAACTAACCTAGGCAGACCTGGCAGAAAATATATAAAAGCAGGAATATAAAGTATATCGACTACTAAAGCTTAATTAAAATACCTTTGCAAGTGTATTATAAAGATAAGGCAGCTTTGCAGTAGTATAAGCACTATTCCCCTAAGCTTTCTATAAATTCCTTGCATACTGCTATAATAGAGAGCACCTTTAAAGGATATTAAAGTCTAATATTAATAAGTTTATAGAAGTAAAGCTAAAATTAACAGAAAGTAATATTTAAAAGAAACTTTTTAACTAGCTATAAAATAAAATTATCTGCTTCCTTTTACAAGTAGTAAATAAGCTTCCCTTTAAGAGATTATAAAACTATAAAATTAAACTTTTACTAAAGAAAAAACCACTATATTAAAAGAACTGCCTAATATTACTAAGTAAACTTTAAGTTATAAGAAAATAGCTAGATAAAAACCTAGCTAAAGGATTTATTAAAGAATTTAAAGTGAAATATACTGCCCCCCTACTCCTCGCTATAAAACCTAAAAGAGGCGTCCGCATTTATTAAAACTATTAAAGCCTTAATAACATTACTATAAAGAATCGCTATTTATTGCCGCTAATCCAGGAAATATTAAATACTCTATATAATACTTTAAGCTAGATATAATAGCCGCCTTTAATAAACTCAGAATTGTAAAGGGATATAAATAAAAAACAGGTTTTATAACCTAGTTTAAGCTATTCAAAACCCTTATTATACCTTTTAGCCTTTACAATACCCCAGCCTCTTTTTAATACTATATTAACTATACCCTATATAATTTATTTAATAAAGTTTATATAGCCTACCTCGATAATATTTTAGTCTACTTGGCTATATAAAAAGAATATCAATAATATATATAAAAAATTATAAATTAATTAATTAATACAGGTCTTTAAGTTAATATTAAAAAATACAAATTCGAGATAATAAAAATAAAGTACTTTAGCTTAATTATTATAAGTAATAGCATTAAAATAAACTTTAAGAAAGTGGCCGCAATTATAAGTTAAAAGAGACCTTTAAACCTCCATAAACTTTAATATTTCCTAGGCTTTGCGAATTTCTATTAGCAGTTTATTAAAGACTTCTTTAATATCTGCAAACCTTTAAACAGCCTTTTAAAAAAAGATACACTATAAAATTAAATAGAACTCTATACCACTATATTCAACCGCTTTAAAACCTAGTTTATAACCGCCTTAATCTTTACCTTCTTTAATTATAATAAAAAGATAGTCCTAGAAATAGATACCTTAAACTAAACATCTAATAGTATTCTCTTTTAATATAATAAAAATAATATCCTGCAATTAATAATATATTTTTTATCGAAGTATTTACCCGCTAAATGCAATTATAAAATTTATAATAAAAAACTACTAGCTATTATTAAATTATTAAAAAAATAGCGCTTTAAGCTTTAAAGTATAGAAAATAAATTTAAGATTATTATAGACTATAAAAACCTAAAATACTTTACAACCACTAAAGTATTAAATTAAAAATAAATCCATTAATTTAAATTCCTATTTTAATATAATTTCTAGATTATTTATCAGCCTAAATTAAAAGCAGTAAAGCCTAATGCATTAAGCAGGAGATTTTAAAATATCCCAGTAAAATTAAACTAAAACAATAGCCAATTAAAAGAAAGAGAAAAAACCTTACTCCTAGAAAGCCGCTTTAACCCCTATACCTATACTAATATTACAGGAAGTATAAATAATAAAAACCTCCTCGCTATAACAACTAACACTTTAATCCTAGACCTAGAGACATTGATCGACGGAATAATTGATAAAGCCTATAAAATATTAAATATAGCAAGTATTATAATATAGGCGCTTTAAAACCCGGCTATTTAATAATGGCCTAAGAGCATTTAAGGTAATTTAAAGGCAGCTATATAAAACTTTTAAATCTGCAGCAACTAAATATATTATTAAAAACAACTTTTCCTCCTATTAATAAATAAAGCGAAAATATAAATTATATATTAAATATACTTTTCTAGGCCAGGAAAATACCTAGGATAAGTAAAAACGCTAAACCTTTTTAACTATATATACTAATAGCCGCAAATATTAGCTAATATTAATACTTTTATTAAAGGTTATAACCTATACTTTTAAATAAAGTTAAATAAGTCTACTCCTTTAAAATTCCTAAAACTATTATTAATACTATTCTAGGCTTAAAGTAATATTTTAGTAAACTATATTACGCTACTGCCTAACTATAACCAGTAAGGCTTAGTCTATAAAAATATCTTTATAGTAGTATACCGCTTAATAAAAATACACTATTTTATCGCTACCTATATATTTAATACTAAAGAATTTACTAACGCCTTTATCTCGCGTATCTATACCTTGCATAAAGCCCTAGAAATAATTATATTAAACCAAGGTACCTAGTTTATATCTAAATTCTAGAAGCAGCTATTTTAATAACTTGGAATCTACTTTAAATATTCTTTAGCCTACTATTTAAAAACTAACAGCTAGATTAAACAGTTAAATACAGGGGTAAAGCAGTATTTTAGGCAGTTTATAAGTTTTTACTAGAATAATTAAATAAACTAATTGCTATTTGCAGAGTTTACTTAAAGTAACTAAATATTTAAGATAATAGGAACCTTACTGTTTTTTATAAATTATAGTTTTCATTTACGCCTAAAAGTTAAGCCTTTAAACCCTTACCCGCTAAACTTATCTATTACTTAAAAAAAGAGTTTCTATAAAGTAAATACTATAACTAAACGTTTTTAATAAATCCTAAACTAACTAAAAGCCTTTACAGTATAATCGATTGCTTAATATAAAGCCGCAGCCAATACATTAAAAGAGGATTTATACTAATTTACAGTTAGCGAAAAGGTATAGTTAAAGACTAAATACCTTAAAATAAACTGCCTAATAAAAAAGGGAGACAATAAATAAATAGGCCTATATAAAATCTTTAATATATACTTTTAAGCCTGCCGACTTGAACTCTTTAACTGCATCTGCATTTTCCCTATATTCTATAACTCTCTCTTTAAACTACTAGCAGTCAATAAAGTAGGCTAATAGATATATCTGCTAGGATAAAAAGCTATTAATAAGCGAGAGAATAAAAATATATAGGGATAAATCCTTAAAAGAGATAATGAGATAAATGAAATAGTAAAAAAGTAAGAATTTAATAATATCCTCGACTGCTATAATAAAGATAGCCTATACTATTATATAGCCTGGAAACACTATATATTAAGCTAGCAACCTGTAAAGGACCTTAAAGGATAAGACGCTGCCCTTTTAGAATACTATATAAAAAACCCTGATAAGCCCGGCCTGCCTGCCTAGGTTAAGAAGAAGAAGATAACCGACTAGCCGGACCCGCGACGCAGCAGCCGTTTATAATAGAATTAATATAATAAAAGGATTAGAATATATATAGTCTTAAAATAGCTATTTAAGGGCAAATAAAGTTTAAAAGGGGGGGGTACTGTTACAGCACTAAACCTGCCCTCTAATAACTTATCAGTATTACATATATCCTTACATAATAGCTTAGTCTTACACCTCTAAACTATATTTTTATAGCTTTTTGCCTTATTTAAGGCACAATAAAGATACCACCTTGACCTGCTGTTCCGTATACCGTAATATATAGTATTTTAAAAGGGCAGCGTCTTGTCCTTTAAGGTTTTTCGCGGGTTGCCAGCTTGGTATATAGTGTTTCCAGGCTATATAATAATATAGGCTATTTTTATTATAGCAGTTAAAGATATTATTAAATTCCTATTTTTCTATTATTTTATTTATTTTATTATCTTTTTTAAAGATTTATCTTTATATATTTTTATTTTTTCGCTTATTAATAGATTTTTATTTTAATAGATATATCTATTAGTTTACTTTATTAACTGCTAGTAGTTTAAAGAGAGAGTTATAGAATATAAAGAAAATATAGATATAGTTAAAGAGTTTAAGTCGGTAGGCTTAAAGGTATATATTAAAGATTTTATATAGGCCTACCTATTTATTATCTTTTTTCTTTATTAAGCGGTTTATTTGAAAATATTTAATCTTTAACTATACTTTTTCATTAACTGCAAATTAATATAAATCCTCTTTTAATATATTAACTGCAGCCTTATATTAGGCAATTAATTATACTATAAAGGCTTTTAGTTAATTTAAAATTTATTAAAAACGCTTAGCTATAGTGTTTACTTTATAAAAACTCCTCTTTTAAGTAATAGATAGGTTTAGCGGGCAGGGGTTTAAAGGCTTAACTTTTAAATATAAGTAAAAACTGTAATTTATAAAAAACAGTAAAGTTCCTATTATCTTAAATATTTAGTTATTTTAAGTAAACTCTGCAAATAGTAACCAATTTACTTAATTGTTCTAGTAAAAACTTATAAACTGCTTAAAATACTGCTTTACCTTTGCATTTAGCCGTTTAGTCTAGCTATTAGTCTTTAAATAGTAGGCTAAAGAATATTTAAAGTAGATTTTAAATTATTAGGATAACTGCTTCTAAAACTTAAATATAAACTAGGTACCTTAGTTTAATATAATTATTTCTAGGGCTTTATATAAAGCGTAAATATATAAAATAAAGGTATTAGTAAATTCTTTAGTATTAAATATATAGGTAGCAATAAAATAGTATATTTTTATTAAGCGGTATATTATTATAAGGATATTTTTATAGACTAAGCCTTATTAATTATAGTTAAGCAATAGTGTAATATAATTTATTAAAATATTACTTTAAGCTTAAAATAATACTAGCAATAATATTAAAAATCTTAAAAGAGTAGACCTACTTAACTTTATTTAAAAATATAGGTTATAACCTTTAATAAAAGTATTAATATTAGCTAATATTCGCGGCTACTAGTATATACAGTTAAAGAGGTTTAGCGTTTTTACTTATCTTAAATATCCTCTTAACTTAAAAGAGTATATTCAGTATATAACTTATATCTTTACTTTATTTATGAATAGGAGGAAAAGTTATTTTTAGTAATATATTTAATTGCCGCGGATTTAAAAGTTTTATATAGCTGCCTTTAAGTTACCTTAAATACTCCTAGGCTATTATTAAATAGCTAGGTCTTAAAGTGCCTGTATTATAATACTCGCTATATTTAATATTTTATAGGCTTTATTAATTATTTTATTAATTAATATCTCTAAGTCTAGGATTATTTTATTAATTAATATCTCTAGGTCTAGGATTAAGGTGCTAGTTATTATAGCGAGGAGGTTTTTATTATTTATACTTCCTGTAATATTAATATAGGCGCAGGGGTTAAAGCAGCTTTCTGGGAGTAAAGTTCTCTTTTTTTCTTTTAATCCGCTATTATCCTAGTTTAACTTTACTAGGATATCTTAAGATCTCCTGCTTAACGCATTAGGCCTTACTACTTTTAACCTAAGCTAATAAATAATCTAGAAATTATATTAAAATAGGAATTTAGACTAATAGATTTATCTTTAATTTAATACTTTAATAATTGTAAAGTATTTTAGGTTTTTATAGTCTATAATAATCTTAAATTTATTTTCTATACTTTAAAGCTTAAAGCGCTATTTTTTTAATAATTTAATAATAGCTAGCAGTTTTTTATTATAAATTTTATAATTACATTTAGCAAGTAAATACTTTAATAAAAAATATACTACTAGTTGCAGGATATTATTTTTATTATACTAAAAGAGAATACTATTAAATGCC
Organism: Mycogone perniciosa; assembly: GCA_025331125.1. Taxonomy (NCBI): domain Eukaryota; kingdom Fungi; phylum Ascomycota; class Sordariomycetes; order Hypocreales; family Hypocreaceae; genus Mycogone; species Mycogone perniciosa. Next base: position 31,102 of record JAOALB010000252.1, read on the forward strand.
TAGTTTAAAGTATCTGTTTCCAGGACTATCTTTTTATTATAGTTAAAGAAAGCGAGGATTAAAGCAATTATAAACTAGGTTTTAAGGCAGTTAAATGCAGCAGTATAGAGTTCCATTTAATTTTATAATATATCTTTTCTTAAAAGGCTGTTTAAAGGTTTACAGATATTAAAAAAGTCTTTAATAAACTGCCAATAAAAATTCGCGAAGCCTAGGAAATATTAAAGTTCGCGGAAGTTTAAAGGTCTCTTTTAATTTATAATCGCGGCTATTTTCTTAAGGTTTATCTTAATGCTATTACTTATAATAATTAGGCTAAGGTATTTTATTTTTATTATCTTAAATTTGCATTTTTAATATTAATTTAAAGACCTATATTAATTAATTTATTTATAACTTTTTATATATATTATTAATATTCTTTTTATATAGTTAAGTAAACTAAAATATGATTAAAGTAAATTATATAAATTTTATTAAATAAATTATATAAGGTATAGTTAATATAATATTAAAAAGAGGCTAAGGTATTATAAAGGCTAAAAGGTATAATAAAGGTTTTAAATAGCCTAAACTAGGTTATAAAAGCTGTTTTTTATTTATATCCCTCTGCAATTTTAAGTTTATTAAAGGCAGCTATTATATCTAGTTTAATATAAAATCTAATATTATATAAAGTATTTAATATTTCTTAAATTAGCAGTAATAGGTAGCAATTCTTTATAGTAATATTATTAAAGCCTTAATAGTCCTAATGAATACAGACGCCTCCTTTAAGTTTTACAGCAAAAAATAAAGGGGCAGTATATTTTACTTTAAATTCTTTAATAAATCCTTTAGCTAGGTTCTTATCTAGCTATTTTTTTATAACTTAAAGTTTACTTAATAATATTAAGCGGTTTTTCTAATATAGTAGTTCTTTTTTTAATAAAAGTTTAATTTTATAGTTTTATAATCTTTTAAAGGGAAGTTTATTTATTAGTTATAAAAGGAAGCTAATAATTTTATTTTATAGCTAATTAAAAAGTTTCTTTTAAATATTACTTTTTATTAATTTTAGCTTTATTTTTATAAATTTATTAATATTAAACTTTAATATCCTTTAAAGGTACTTTCCGCTATAGCAGTACGCAAGAAATTTATAAAAAGCTTAAAGGAATAGTACTTATACCGCTGCAAAGCTGCCCTATCTTTATAATATATTTGCGAAAGTATCTTTATTAAGCTTTAATAGTTAGTATACTTTATGCGTTATTAAGACTAGTATTAAAGGCTTATTTAATATTATTTATACTTTAATCCCTAGTCTTTTACAGTTATTAAGTCGATAAATGCAATAGTGATTTTGCTTTAATATTAATATAAAATTAATATATAGGTCCCTTTTTCCCTATTAAAGCGTTATCTCTTTTAATATACTTTTAATATAGGCTTAAAACTTAACTTTCTTTTTAACCTTCTTTTTTATCTTTTTTAATATATTATTTTATTTTTTACTAATAGTATAAAGTATTGATTTTAAAGGTTTACCTAGGATATTAATATTATATAGAATAGTTATTAGGTTAAGGATTATTAGTGCAGTATAGGTTTAAAGGTAATAATTTATTAAATAGTATTGCGAGTTAAAGGTAACTATTAATATAAGCTAGTTAATATTAAGATTATATCGCTATAGCTATAGTATTTTAAAGATAAAGGGGTTTTAATTTAAAAGATTAGTAATAAAAAATATATATAGCTCTCTATATTCCTTTATTCCTATATTTAAGATTATATAGTTAGTAAGCTATACTGCTGCTTTATTATTAGTTAAAATAAGGCTTTTTAGTTTAGGTAATTGTATTGTTAGGATTTAAGACTTTTAAAGAGAATACTAGTCTATAAAGCCTTATATTAAGCAGCTATTATTAATAAAGGTTAATACAGTTATTAATAAATATATAAAAAATAATATAGTATAAATAAATAGTAATTTACTATTTATAGTATTTAAAATTAATAGTCTATTATTAATAATAATCTATTATATCTATAAAGGCATTAGATTTATAGGCTATTCCGATATTCTATTATACTTTTTAATATAATATTATTAAAAAGCTACTCTTTTCTTTACCTTTTTATATTAAGAGTTATATTTTTATAGGCGAGTATATTGCTAGAGGTAACTAATCCTTTAATAAAGCTGGTTTTATCGATATAGTATAAAAATAGGTTTCTATAGTATAATAGGTTATTTTTTTAGGCTAAAAAGTACTGGTACTGTAAGAACTAGGGAGTAGGAATTTATAATGCCAGTATACCTCTTCCCTAGCTTAAAATATATACCCTACTTTAAAGCGCTATAGTGCTATTACTTTAATATATTCTGCGTTTTAGGAAACCGCTATTATATCCCTATAAGGTTTAAGGTTTTATAGTATTAGCTTTCTGCTTTTCTATACAGTTATTAACTATATATTAGCTGCTATAGTAATAGTATAGGTTATAGAGTTATTAATATTCTTTGCGTTATAAAGTAAAAGATATAGTATTTAACTATATAGGATTACCTGCATCTTTTTACTTTAAAGGGTTTAGTTTATTTTAAGGCAGGGTTTATTAAAGAGTATAGTTGCTGTTTAGCTTTTTAAACTTACAGTTGCCTTTAAGTTTAGCGTAATAGGCCTGCTCTTTAAGGTTATTATAAACTTTTTAACTAAAAGTTCTTTAAATAGACTAGTTATCTTTACTTATAGGCTTATTACTTTTATTAGTAAAGGCAGCGGCTATCTTTTTAAATACTTTAAAGTAAAAGGCATTAACCTTTTAAATATTAGTTTTACCGGCTTAGGCTGCTAGTTTATAGAATTTAGTAATAAAGTTCTAAAATAGCTTATTTGCTATATAATAGGTATTAAACTCTTAGGCAGCAGATTGCGAAAAGTTAAGAGTTTTATACTATAAGTCTAGGAATTTAATAAAAGTTTTACTATTTCCCTATTCTTATATTATATAGTTATCCTTTTTTATTATAATATAGTTAAGTGCCTTTTATATTAAATTATAGGCATTACTATCTAGTTAACTGCTAATATAAAGGATATATTTATAAAAGGTATTAAAGTATTTAGTATTAATTGTAATATTATATAGTATAGTGGAATACTAGTTTATATACTTTTATTAATAGGTTTTTATATCTTTATCTTTAGTATTAAATTTATCTTTAAGGTTATTAATTTAATGCCTAGGGATATTATTACTTTTAGCTTTAATAAGTTTATTAATTATATTGCTTTAGCTTTAGACTTTATATTAGGCGAGCTTTAGGTTTTTAATAATAGTAGTATTTTTAGCCTTTTTTTATTTTAAAGCTATATTAAAGTTATACTTTTAATTCTAAAAATAGTTAAAAATAATATTAAAAAACTGCTTAAGTTCTAGTGTTTAAAGCTATAGAGTTAGGTTATAGTTATTATTATAAGCTTTTAAGATAGTATAAATATAAGGCTAGTTGCGGAAATAATTAGCAAGCCTTACTTTTTAATTAAAGTCCCCCTTTACACCTTTTATTCTTACTTTAATATTCTTAGGTTAAATGCAGGCTAGGGAATTAAATATAGGCTAAAAAGCTAAGCTAAAGTATATTCTTTACTATAGGGCTATAGGCTTTTAGGCTTAAAGTCTTACTATAGTTAAAGATTAGTGAATTTCCTGTAAAATATAAGGCTTTTTATAGTATTGCGACTAGGCTATTAGCGACTTTATTAATTCTTTTCAGGCAGGGTTAAGGGCTAAAGGTAATAGCGCAGTTATTATAGGAAGGCATAAACTATTACAGTATATAGAATAGCGGGTTAAAGTAATATCTTTATTATACCTTAAATAAAGTAAAAAGTTATAAGAATATAGTTTAGAGGTATAGGACTAAGCTATTATATAAGGATGCATATAATGCTAATGAGTTATTAGAGGGCAGGTTTAGTGCCGTAATAACCTTTTTAGCAGTTAAAGGGTTACTATAATATTCGCTAAATCCTTAGCTATTAATAATCTTAATTATAGCTCTATTAACTACTTTATCTTTAAATATATTATTGCCTGTCTTTAGGCTTTTATGTATATAGGTTTCTTTATTATCTTTAATTATCTATTAGCTGAATTTATCCTTTATAAACTTCTTTAAATATTCCTTTAAATAGGTTTTATTAAACGGAATCCTATTTAATATTTTTAGCTTATAAGCTTTTATTATTCCCGCTTAAAACTTAATTTTAAATAGTCTTAGCTAATATATCCTTAGCTTTGCGTCTTTTAATAGGTCCCTTTAGCGTTTTGCGTTATAAAGTAGGATAAGGTTATTAAAGAGGAGAGGCTTAGTTACTTTCTGTAAAGAGTATTAATTATTGGCGTTTATCCTTTTAGTTAATATTTAATAAAATCCTATTACTCTCTTTTAAGCTATTTTTATATTTTTCTTTTTTTTAAAATATAGATATATACTATTAATTAATCCTTTATTATATAAACTTTATTTTAGTTAATTAACTGTTAAATAGGCAGTTTTACTTTTAAAGGAAAATTAGTTTTTAGTTAAATAATAGGTAAAATATAAAGTATTTCGTTAAGCCTTTTACAGTATATTTATTAGCTATAATTGCCTTATTTAGGTTCCAGAACCACTTTTTATTGCGTTTAGCTATTTTTGCTAGTATTAATATTAGGCTCTAATAATTAACCTATATAAAGGCATTAGCTTTAAGGTTATATACTAATATCTAAATAATCTTAATACCTAAATTAGTTAATACTTATAAAAGTATTTTTTTATTTTAAGTCTTTTATTTATAATAGCTTAAATTATTATATTAAATTAATAAATTTACTTAAAAATAAACTTTATTATTATTGCAGATAATAAGTTAATATAACTTCTACTTTTATTTATTTATAGAAGTTATATTTTCCTTTAAATAAATAAATATATTTATAGTTGCTTAAAATATATTAAGTGTTGAAATAGACTTTCTCTATAAGTTTAGTTAATTCTATTACTATAGCCGGTTCTTTAAGGCAGTATATGTTAAAGCCTTAGTATTAAGGGTATAATATAATAGCTTTATATATATTATTCTATATCTATAGCCACTAGTATCTTTCCTTTAAAAATTAAAAAGTTACTTTTTATCCTTTATAACCTATTTCTATATAGTACTGTTAAACAGCTATTTTCCTTATAGTTAAGGTATTAAGGATAAGTATAGGCTAGTAGCAGTATTTTATTAATTTAGCCTATAACCTTTTATCTTTTATATAAAACTTTTTTGCTTTATTTTTTAATTGTTAAAAGTTTACAGCTAAAATATTAAATAATCTCTATATTATTTAAAGGTATTATATAATTTATTAAGATTTTTTACTATACTTTTTTCCTAGTAAAGTAAATATAATTATACTTAAATATATATCTATAAAATCTTTTAAATCCCTTTTTTTCTAAGCTTTAACTTTATCTGCAGCAGTTATTAGTTTATAGGATAAAGTATTTACTATAGTATTTTCTTTCTTTAGGATATATTTAACTGTAAAGTTAAACAAGAGGATATAGTTAATTTATTAGGTTATATACCTGCTAAAGATATTATTAATCCTATTATTTATTTAATTAATAACTACTTTAACATTTGTCTTTAATATAAATAAAAGTCTGTAAATATAAGTATATAGCCTTTTAAAGGCTTAAAGTAAAGCTTTATACTCTTTTTTTATAGTATTATACTTTATTTCTAATAAAAGCTAATACTTGCTTTTATATTAAATTAAATGTCTTTTTCCTTTTATAACTTATATTAAAACTGCCCTTTAGCCTATCATATTAATATTAACTATTAATATTACTTCCCTATATCCTTTATTTATATTTAGTCTTATTAATATTAAAATAGAGGTAATAAAGTCTTTAAGTTTATTTATAGTTTATTACTACTTTTTAATTTATTTTTAAGGGGTATTTTTCTTTAATAGATTAGTTAAAAGCTTTATAATCTAGGCAAAGTATTTAATCTAGTATCTATAATAGCTAATTAAATTAAAAAGGGATTAAACCTTATTAATAGTTTTATAGTTCTTTTATTTTTTAATTTTAATAATTTTCCTAGTTATTAATTGCTATCCCTTTATATTATATAAATATTTTACTAACTTGGCTAATTTTTAATAAAAGATTAATTTTACTGCTAAAATAGTATATCCTAATAGTTTAGTATTAATAAAGGTTTTATCTAAATTTTAAAGGTGCTTTAAAATATAGCATTAAACTTTAAGTATTGCTTTTTTATTATTATATATAAATTTTAACCCTTATACTGCAATATTATTTAAAAATAGTTAATATACTATAAATATAAAATTAAATAGTATCTGTAAAATAATATATTAGAATTATATTATTAAGTTTATAGTATTTATTAAAAGGGTATAGTATTTTAAATGGCTAATAAAGCTTGTAAATATAGTTATATTTTAACTTTTTTTATTAAAAGGGATTTAATTATATCTTAAAAAAAAGTCTAGTAATAACAGTATTATATAGCTTATAAAATCTTTGCTAAATTAATTAGCGTTTAAAGGAATAAAGGTATTTTTAATAGTTACTTTATTTATTTATATAACAGAATTAATAAAGTAAAGGCTATTATTTTTCTTTTATATTAAAAAGAATAGGTTCCTATATAGCCTATAGCCTTTTTTTAAAAGGCCTTTTTTAATATAGACTTACAGTAGGTTAATTACCTTTTTTTCTATCCTTTTAGGAATTGGGATACTGCTACTCTGCTAGGTATTGTATTCTACTATACAAATAGTCTATAATAGGGCGATTTTAGGATCTAGCTTTCTATATTCCGTAAAATCCCAGGAAAGTGCTATTTCCCTGTTTTTCAGGATCTATACTAGGATTACGGTTTTTTATATTATCAGTTTCCCTTCTACTATTTTCAGGATTACAGCTAGTTAGTCTAGTATAAGCCTTAACCTAATCTTAATAAATAAGAATTTTAAAGTAATATAGTCAGTAAAGGGAGTATTAAAGTTTAAGTTATCCTTTACTTTATTTTATTTCTTTTATTTTTAATAAAGACTTTTAGTAGCGATAAAACTATTAAATAATGTATTATTTATTAAATAGATTTTTATACCTTTCTTTTTATATATAGTATTAGTTTTAATCCTTTCATATTTTTATACTCTTTTTTAAAATTTTCTCTTTTAATCTTTTATTTCTTTAAACTTTTATACTATTTTCTTTATCGCTTTTATTTAATCTTTTAAACTATTAGCTAATATTAGTTAAATTAAATCCTTTTTAGTTTACTTTAATAATTAATATAAAACCTTTTCTTTAAAAGTAAATTAAAGTACTTTTAAGCTTTCTTTTATTTTATTAACTTTATATTTAATTATAAAGTTAATATTTATTTTAGCTTTAAATTATATAATACTTTTATTTTATATTTTTAATAGATAACTCCTGCAGTTAAAGTAATAATTTAAATATTTTTTATTTTGCATTGTATATATAAATCCCTATTCTTTAATATATAATTAAATATTAACTGTATAGTTTAAATAAATAGTATTTTAAAGATAAAAGGTATTAAGACTTTATTTAATATAATATAAAATCTTATTACTATTTATATATTGCCTATATACACTTAAATAATAGTTTCTTTAATTATATTTACTTGCCTATTATTAAATATAATATTAACCGCTTAGTAAAGCTATACCTTTAAACTATATTTTATAGCTAGCTAATTAAAAATAATATTTCCTTTTAACCTTAAATCTATAAATGCTTTAATAAATATACTATTAAACTATTTTAATTATACTTATATTTAAAGCAGGTTTTATAAATATTTAAAGATTTTTCCTTTTTAAAGTATATTAATTTAGGCTATTAATCTTTATTTTAATTTACTTTATAATTAATAGTAATCTTTAATTGCTTTAGCTTATAAAAGTATACTTTTAATAATAGTAAAGTATTAAAGTTTTTAAAATTAATTAACTTTTTATTTAAAAATCCCTTTATTTATAAGGATTGTAAGGGCGCGGCTTTAAAATATTAATTTTATAGTAACTAGATAGTTTATATAGTTAGGTTTATATATATAGCTATTATATTTAGTTTCTTTAACAGTTTTTCTTTTAAAGGGTATTTATAAATAAAGAGAGATATTATTTAATATAAAGCAGGTTCAGAAATAGTTAAGTTAATTTTTCTATAAAACTATCTTTTAGTAATTTTTTATAATTTTATTACTAAATCTGTTTTTAAAGTATTTGCAAGTTTTAAAATAATATTTAAAAGAGTGCTAGTTTTAAATTTAATTGCATTATTTAAAATTGCAGTTTAGATTAGTATTTTAGTTTACTCTGCTCCTAGTAATTCCTCCTTATTCTTAATCTTTACTATTTTACTGTCTTTACTGTATTATAATTTAAATAGTGTAGTCTTTAAGATTATAGGTATAGGGTTTAAATGCAGTTACTTTTTCTCGATTAGCTGCTTTAATTAAAGCGGCAATAATTCTTTTTTAACTTATTTATCCGCTTTATCAATTATTTAAACGCGCTTTTATCCTTTACTAACTATAAAGTTAGTAAAGAAAGTTAAATTAAATAATTCTATAGTTAGGTAGTCTTGGTCATATTTATTTAGGCAGTTTTTAAAAAAATTTGCTTTAGTTAGGTTTATAACAATATTTTCAGCCCTTTTTATGCCTATATTATTTTATTTACTGTTAATTATTTAATCTCTGCCTATAAAGTATATAATATTTATTATTAGTCCCTTTATAGGGACTATATTTAACTTTTATAGTAGTTTAATTTTAAATATCTCCCTATACTTTATTTCTTTATAAACTGTATTAAAGAGTTTAGTTTTATAATAGTTTACCTTTTAGTTAAAAAAGCTAAGTTTTATCTTTTTTGTAAGTAATAGGCTTAATAAGACTTTATTTTAAGCTTTAAATAATTCTATTTAAAGTATTAGTATTTTTAATATATAGCTTTTAATAGTTATAATTGCTATAATAAGTTAAGCTAGGATTAGGATTTTCTATAAGCCTATTTAAGCTATTTTTACTTTTAGGTTATATATTATAAACTTATAGCTTTTATTAGGAGCTAGCTTAATATAGTTTTAAAGGAAATAGCTTTTATTTATATAATATTAATAATATTTTATATTTATAGCTGCCTTTAAATAATAATAAAGGAAACAGTTTAGTATATTATTATATAAAAGGTCTATTATATTAATATTATTAATAGTAATTATTAATATAAAAAGTCTTTATTTAAGTTTATTACTATTAGTAATAATATAATAATACTTTTTTTCCTTTAAATTAATTGTTTTAGCCTTTTAATTAAAGAGATAAACTGCTAGTTTATTAAATTTTTCAGATAAAGTGTTTATTTAATCTTTAAGCTGCGAAAAGATACCTAGTTCTATAAATATAAGCTATTACTTTTTCTGCCTTTTTAAAATTAAGTTTATTTTTAACTTAAATAAATTTAAATATATACCTAGTTTCAAAAAGTATCTTTATAAATTCTTAAAAATAAGCTTTTTAAATATTAAGTTCTATAAGTATTTTATTATAAAAGAGTGTTTAGACTTTAGTATATTTTAACTCCTTAAAATTATTAATTTCTTTAATTTCTTTAAAGGCTATTATTAATTAAAGCAGCTCTAGTAGCATTACTTTAGCAATATTATAGGAATATAGTATAGCCGCCTTTTAGTTTTTTTTATTAAGCTTTTAATAAAGGTATTAATATTAAAGTAACTAATTTATTATAGATTGCATTCTAATAGGCTTATAATAATAGAGATTTTAGAGTTACGCGGTATATAATTCTAATTATTTTTTATTATACTACTTATAATACTGCATAAACTCTTTCTTAACTTTATCTTAATTAATACTTTCTTTAATAAAGATTTAGACTGTTTTTTATTTTTTTAGTTTTATAAATAGTTTAAATATTTCCTTTAATCTTTTATTAAAAATTTTTAATCTTTTCTCTTTTATTTATAATTCCTTAAAAACTAAAATATATTTTCACTATTAAACTTACTTATAAAATTAGTCCCTATAGGTAGCTTTATTCTTTAAATATTCTTAAAAGCCTAAGTAAAGAAAAGGAACTTTTAAAAGGGTATTTTCCCATTTTCTATTAAAGAACTTAATCTTTCCCTAGCTTCTATTGCAATAGATCTAAAGGGTATTAGTGTTAGGCCAGGTATATAATTAAATAATTCCTTTAATTAGGGTTTTAAAGAAAGGGTTATATTTAATATTTTAATAACTAAAAGTTACTTATTTACTTTTAATCCCTTTATTTAAAGTTAAAATAAGCTATTAGTGTCTTAATTAAATAGTCCTTTAATAATAAAATACTATTTATTTTATTAGTTTAAATTATTTAATTTAAATATTTAATTAATATAAATATATTCTTTTTTTAAGTAAAAAAGGGATATACTCTTTTAATAAAAGGGTTATAGCGGAATATTCCTTTATAGTAGTAAATTCTTTTATAATAAGGAAGGGTTTTGTTTATTTATTTAAAATAATAGAATTAACTATTCTCTTAAAGATAGTTTCCTTTATTAATACTAATCTTACAGTATTAAATTATTATCCTTTCTAAGTCTTTTTTAAGTGGCTTTAATATAAGTAAAAGTAGTCTATATATAAGAGATCATAAAAGTAGTAAAAATAGTATTTTTATTAAAAGCTAAAGAAAGTTTAGCTAAAAAGGTTAATAAAATTAAAATAAAGTCTTTATATTAAGAGATTAAATAATTAGTTTATTTCTTACTAATTCTCTATAATTGCTCTATTAGCTAGCTTATAGGGTTATAAGCGAAATAAAAGTTACAATAGTATATCGCTAGTTTAAAGGGGATTATATTATATAGAGCTAACTATTTAATCTATATATTTACTTTTACTATATTAACTAGTCTTTCTGTAATTTCCTTTAATTCTTTAATTTTCTATTAATAGGTATTATAGGCTAATAGTTATTTAAGATTTTACTTATTTATTATATTTTAATGCATTACGCTTAAGTTAATTAATCTTAATTCCTATATTTTAGAAATTGTAATCAGATAACTTATATTTTCAGAATTAAGTATTATACTAATCTATATTAACTAGCTGTAATAAAGGGTTTTTAGGCCATTTCTTTTAGCTAATTGTCTTATATTTACTTAAAGATTTATTAAAGTTAGCCTATAATTTTATTAATAATTAAATAAAGGTAGGTTTTAATGGCAGTATAAAAGTGCCTTTAATAATTACTTCCTGTAATGTAATCCCTAAGATTTCCCCCTATTTTAGTTACTAGTTTTATTAAGGGGGAATCGGCGCTTTAAATATATATATATACTAATAATAACTAGAATAAAGCGCAGGAACTGCGCTTTTAATAAAACTATAAAACTATAATTAAGTAATATAAAGACTAAAAGATACTGTAAATTATTTAATTATAATATCTGCAGTTAAAAGCAATTAATAGTTACCTTTTTATACTTTAATAGCTATAAAAATATAAATAAGGGTAGTATATTAAAGGAGAATGCAGGTTAGTTATTATTAAACTAAATCTATTTGTTTATCTTTATAGTCTTATACCTCTTTAATTTAATAGTTGCTTAAATAAATAATTAACTTTACTTAAGTAGGTTAATAAAAAGGACTGTAAATGCATTAAGTATATCAGTTACCCTTAATAAAATACTTGCCTATATTATATTAATATATAAAACATATAGCTTTGGCAGGAATCCTAAAAAGGATCGTTTTTAGTCTCCTATCTCTCTATTAACCTTATACCTACTAATAAGCTTACTAAAGCCTTTCTTTAGCAGTGCTTTAAGCACTTTAAAGCATTATTAAACTTAACAGATATATAGTTACTAGAATAAAATATATAAAAGCATAAAGAACCATTTAATTTTAGCCTAAAGGCCGCTTACTATAAAGGGTATACTTTATTACTGTAACAATTAATTACTTAAAGCTTTCTACCCTTTATACGCCTATACGCAAAAGGCATTATTATTATAGCTACTTAAAATAGCCGCCTTTTTAATATAAACTAAATCCTCCTTTTTTAGCAAGTTAAATTAAAGGTATAATGCCTTTTTATATTAAATTACTATTTAATTATATCAGCTTATAAATATATAAAAAAAGAATAGTATATTTACTTAATTATTATCTTTATTTATAGCTTAAAAGAGCCAGTATATAATTAATATAAGTATTAAATAACTATAAAGTATATAATTAATTAAAATAATATAGTAAAAGTAAAGAAAAAATATATTAAAAAGTATATTAATAATTATTATTAAAATAAATAGTATACTGCTAAAAGCAGGCAATAATAATATATTAAAAGAAATCTCTTTTACTAGTAATTGTTGACTTTAAATAACCTTTATAAAGAGGGGATAATAGTATAGTAGTAGGGGCAGTGGCGGGAGTAAAAGTAAAAGTAAAGACTGCTGCGGGAGCAGCTGCAGTAAGAGCAGTAACTAAAGCAGCAGCAGTAACGATAAAGGCAGGGGCCGGAGCAGGAGCAAGAGCAGTAATAGGAGCTGCAGGAGCAGGAGGAGGAGCCGACAAAGACGCCGCAGCGCGCAGCTTAGCGAGGGCTTCCTCGCGATTCCTAGCACTAGACGAGAGAGAGGCCGAGTAACTAGACCAGCCAGCACAGCAATAGAAACCAGACTAGCCGGAGCAGTAGCCAGTATAAGAGCAGCAGCCAGTATAAGAGCAGCAGCAGGTATAGCCGCCTAAAGACAATTAACGCTATAACGAGCTACCTTTAAGGGGCAACTGCGATTATACTTAACTAAAGAAGTATTTTTATTCTGCAATTTTATTATTAATTAATAAAAGTGTATTATAAAAGGAATACGCAAAAAGTGTAATATTTATTAAAGCTATACTAATACTATTAATACTGCTATTATTAATAATAATAATAATATTAATAATTAAAGAAGAAAAGTAAGGAATAAGGTTAAAGGATAGCTAATATACCTATTTTAACTGTTTAAAATCAATTTACCTGCTTAAAAAGCTTTATTATTTAACTTCCTATTATTATAGACTAATAATAGCTATAGCATTTATATCCCTTTTACCTTTAATAATAGAATATTAATATATATTTATAATAAAAAAGCTTTTAATTAAGTAAAAGAGGCTTTAAAAGTATAGCTAGACAGTTATAATACTATAAATAAACTAAGATAGCAGTTAATAAAGCATTAGGAATAGCCTTATTAACTAGGGGGTGTATTGGGTTAGGTAGGCTAAGGACTTACTATTTATTAGCGCTTATTAGCGTTAAGGAGCTTTTATCTGCTTATATAGCAGATACTAGTTAATATATATATCGCGTAAGCGATATATTAAACTATAGAGGCGCTTATAATATATATATTCTATATTTTCCTTTATATTAGCTATATATATATATAGCGAGGCTATTACAGTTTATTTATTACTAGAATTAAGCTTTATTCCTATTTCTCTCTATACTTTATATAGCTGTGCCGCGCTCTACAATATTAAATTAAAGGGAGGTTTTTATTTAATTTTTTAAAGTTTATAAAAGCCTTTAAAAAAGGTTTTTAAAGGTATTAAAAAAAGCTTTATTTATTAATATAATTATTAAAAAATAATACTTTCTTTAATATTTAATTAAATAATTATTAATAGTTTAAGCTATTAAAATAAAACTTTTTGCCTAGCTTTTTAAATTAAATTAAATTTTTTAATTTAAATAAAGATTCTAAATATTATATTTAACTGCTTTTTATTTATAAAGGTAAAGGCTTTTATTAGTTTATTTTAAAAGGAAGAAAAAAAGCTTTTTTAAATCCCTTTTAAAAAAAGAGAAATATTAGGTTTTAAATTAAATTTAAATTTAAATTTAAAGATATTAATTTTAATATATTTATTATTACTATAGCATTTTTTAAATATAAATAAAAAGACTATAGTCTCCCTTTACTTTAAAAGTAAAAGAGTACCCTCTTTTTTAAATCGCTAAAGTACTGCCCGCCTAGCAGCAGTAAGGTTTAATTGTCCCTAATTTACTTAAAGTCTAATAGCATTCGCTATCTTTCTTTAAATGCCTAAAAGGGGCAAAAAAGCGTTATTAGGCTTGTTTTCTTAATAGCTAGTCAAGAGGTTATAGAGTTTTAGTGAGTAGGTACCTAAAAGGTGGGGTACCTGTAGGTGTAGGAGGGAAGCTTGCTCCACAGCTCTGCTGTTCTATCACTTATTCTGAATTTCAGTCGACACCGACGTCCCTACAGGTCACCAGGCATTTAAAAAAATACTACCATGGGTAGTAGTAGTATTACTTAGATCTGCCGACTGTTTGTCCACCATCTTTAGAGACATTGATGAGCTGTGGTTCGTGGTGGACCATGCTAGCCCTGCCACCGTCTAACTCGTAGTCCCAGTCCGAGACCCCGATTCGGTTATCCAGTCTCGGATCTAGGACGCAAACGTGCCTAGTGGAGACGCGGAGACGCGGAGACGACGCCGTCTTCTTCTCTCCACTACGGGTATGTATTTCTATCGGCAGTGTGGATTCTGTGGAGTAGTCTGCCACCCTGGCAGCCGTTGCAAGGCAAATGGTATTAGTATTGTGGTCCTCCCACACACGCATTCGTTCATCCATTCATGCAATCCTTTGTCAGTTATACGTCCTCCTTCTCCTTAGCTTCTCGGCCTAAGCTGAGGTCCATCGTTGATCAGATAAGACCGTAACTGTCTTCGCATCACCACCACCAAATGGCGTCCTGGGAGGAACTGGCCAACCAAGCCAGGATTGAATATGTGTGCTGGGCTCTGTTTGCACCCACTTGCGGTTCGTCAGCACCTTGTTACAGTATACAGTACTCCGTATACAGAGAATGTAATGCTGACATCTGAGCCATACAGTTATCGTCATACTTCGCCTCATCTGCCGCGCAATATCTTTGCCAGGTAAACTGGGAAGCCTTGGACTCGACGACTATATCACTGTAGCCTGCGTCGTCATCTACTTGTTGTCGTGTATATTCATCACTATTGCCGCCAGCCACGGCCTGGGGAAACACATTGACACGCTTACTCAATACGAGGTCTCCCAAGCTATCAAATGGAACGCTATCGCCAGCTTCGTCCTTATATGGACCTTCTCTCTCCCTAAATTTGCTCTTATCGCCATCCTCAAACGAATCCTTAACTATGGACGCAAGACAGCTATTCTTTTCTGGACTCTAGGCCTTACATCCCAGGCCAGCATTCTCGCCACCTCCATTTATTGGGTCACCATGTGCCAGCCGGTTGCGTATCAATGGGACAAGAGCATCAAGGGGGGGAAATGCGACCCTCCGGAAATTATGATGCAAATGGGTTACGCGACATCAATATACTCGGCTTTTCTTGATCTTTTCTTTGCCTTCTACCCTATTCCATTCGTCATGCGCCTTAATATGCCTCTGAAAAACCGAATCGCTGTCTGTATAGCTCTCAGTCTCAGTTCACTGGCATTTACAGTATCGATCTATAAGATTGCCATCTTCAGGAGCGTCTTCGCCATGCTTGGCACCGATCCCACATGTAAGGCGCATCCCGACTTAGTCCGTTGAATTCAATTATACCTAACCATAACTGTACTCTAGATGCGATCCCCTACATCGATATCTTGGGTTTTGCTGAAGGCACAATCCTCATCATCTGCTCTTCTCTCCCTGCACTGGGCCCCCTGTTTCGGGCTGTCAGAGGCCAAATCACCTCCCACGTCAGCAGTCCCAGTATGCCGCACAAATCTATCGATGAGAGCCAAGGGCAATTGGGATCCTCCAATAGCAATGGCTGGCCCGACTTTAGGGGTCATAAGCTCGAGGACGGGTCAGTGACGGGATTGCACGCTAGCGTTGACGAAATTCCACTCGTTTCGACGGCCGCCAGTGTTCCGAGCAAGTTTTAAAGATACCCCCCCCCTTTTGTCAGAAAATGGGTCTAGGAAAGCATCGATTTTTATCGATTCCTATTATTCTCTATATTTACTACGGAGTATAGAATCTTCTATTAACCAATGGACTTTTACACTATTGAATAAGGCATACAAATTTCTCTGAAAGCAACCAACTAATCACGCAATAACCCATTCTGTGACAAGGGGCGGTACGACATCTCTCCTTTTCGGTACCTTTAATCTTTACGTACGGAGTACTCCGTACGTACTCCAGTGTTCCTGTGTATCCTCTCGGACGACTAGCACCTTGCTCACAAGACAGCAGGGTTTTCAAATACGAGTACTCGTAGAGTCTCAGCTCGCCCTGCTAAAAAGGTGACGTCTGGGATATTAAGTCCAGACTAGCACTAGTGCTGAGCGTTGTTCGAGCTATACTACCCCTATTCTTGAGTCAGTCCCAATACTACGATGAAATCATCTCGGCATTTGCAATTGAGTACGAAGTACTCCTCCGTTCTCCATACGGAATACGGAGTGCTGAATGAGACACAATAGGAGGTTGTCTCAGCCCGGTTTTTTCCTCAACAGGCCATGGACCGTGCCACTATTATGCTCTTCCTCCTCTGGAACCTGCAACCGCCGCCCATTAAAAGCGCAGGTTATAGGCAGCGCTGCAAGCTGTGGTAAAGAGGGTAGTACCACCAAGATATAAGACCAGAAGGCGCGCTCTTCTCGTCTCATCTAAAATAAGAAGATGGAGGGGCGTATGGTACGCTATACATATCCTGCTGGCCCTGATCCCGGCTCGCTTTCACCCACCTCTCGGGGTTTAAACGGAGGGGCGAGGGCCAGGCCAGGCACGCAACGGAGGTTAGCACCGGCTGTTGTATGTTTTTTTTTGCATTTTTGCATTTTTGCTGCCATTTGTCGAAACAGTGGGTGGTATTGAGATGTCACACTCAGCATGTGGTGCTTCAAGCACATACGACCATATCCATTGGAATATACGGGATCCCGTCAAGCTCTCTTCTTGAGTTGGATATCCTCCATTTTTGGCAGTCCCAGACTCCGCATTTGGAGTCACATGATTCCGTTTTTGGAGGACAATGAACCCCGCGCTAAGCAATCCACCATCGTTGAGTCACCTGACACCTCCTAACAAAACGGAGCTCACACCGTTACCGTTCTATTACCGGATATTCTGACCAATCATGGAAGCGATCACCACGCGAAAGGCCGTGATTAACTCCCTGACCACTGCGCTATCGTTGCGATGAGTTACACGCTCACTACTGACCATCAGCGATCACTACGTATCTCCTTTGTATATAAGACAGGATAAGTCACGATCATTTAGTATGGTTACTTAGACAGTCGTTGACACCGCAACAATATTCACAGCATTCACCGGAATCGCTAGAATAGTGACAACGTTACTCCGTACTATTGCTCAGTATTCGCCCTGGCCTTTCTGCTAAGATAAACCCAGCACGTCTCGGTTTAGTTATGAGAAATCAGCCCGGATCTGTTGCGTATATGGGGCTCGTGTAGTCAGCAGTTATCTCACTCTACATGGATCAAAATGGCACCTGAATTCCATCTGAATTCATCTCTCCGCTGATGTGTGTTGTTCTTCGTTGTGCTGATCACTGATAGTTTCCCGGCCAGCCAATTTATAGTGCTAGAAGAACGCGACGCGTTCTTCTTAGCCGCTCTCTTAGGTCCTCCTAGTGTTCCCACAAGTACGAGTAATATCCTTCACGTTTCCTTCTGCCACTAATTTTCCACCAATCCACGCTATCTGACGTTAATGTGGTACTTGTCGGATAACATGGGTATTGGTGTTGGAATGTTGATTGAAAGAGATGGGGATGAAGAAGATGAAAACAACAGAAATTGGGAATATAACCAGCCTCTCTGGCCACTATAATGCGACGGAAACGGGCATTCTAATTGATATAAGAAGAGCTGGAGAGCAAACAAGTTAGGAAGGGGAATCAATCAACAAAACATCACACATATGCTGATTGCCATGAGAATTCGCTGATCAACATGACTGTAGAATCCGACAGTACTAAACCTTGAATATTTATATCTAAGTAAATAGAATAACTTTTGAAAGCTATGATATTTATTTAACATTCCCATTCCTGATTAATCCTAACGCCATAATCTGCGCGGGAAAAGCCTTGCTTCCAGTGACAGTTTGCATTAAAGCTTCCATCACTATTAACAACTCGGAAATCCTTCGTACCACAATACTCAAGATGGTATCTATAGCCGTTTTTTAACATAAATTCTTTACCGCAAGGATTATCGCCATTAGCCGCAAATAAAGTATACCCATATGCAACCGGGTCATCACCAGAAATCCAGGCCACTATTGATTAATGAGTTAAAGTAAAGGTTTTAAGATTAATTTTTACAAACCTTTATATGTAGGGCCCATTTCATTGCTGTAAGATAAGGTACCGATAGAGACAGTAGCCTGGGCAGTTTGAAGACTGCTAAGCAGTATGAGGCCGAGAGCAGGAAAGAACTGCATAGCGTTTGAATGTACTCCGTAATAGTGATTGATTCAATAATTTAAAGGCAGAATTTTGAAGTATTTACTAAGGGATAGGTTAAAAAGATTAAGGAAATCCAGTGCTTATATAGCCTTTTTCTTGAACGATTCTTTTTTATATTATTATTATTATTATTATTAATTATTATTATTAATTATTATTATTAATTATTATTATTATTATTATTATTAATTATTATTATTATTATTATTATTATTATTATTATTATTATTATTATTATTATTA